>CAJNIZ010029791.1:0-22924 GCA_905231905.1 Symbiodinium pilosum | reverse complement strand
AACCTTAAACCCTAAGCCCTGAAGAAGACGAAACCTACAACCCCTCAACCCTCAGCCCCGAATCCAAAACCCTATAGACGGACAAACCCTACACCCTCAAGGCCCGAATCCTGGCCATGAACACCAAATGCTAAACATTGCTGAACCCTATAGTCCCCCTTAANNGTAGATAGAACATGGGGTAAATGGGAATCTCATTATAATATACCCTACGCCATATTCTATCTGCTTAAGGGGGAGTATATTCCCCTAGTTTCCATTGTCTTTTCCATTTGATTCTCCATTATAGGGGGATAATAGGGGAGTATAACCCACATTCTATCTACTTAAGGGAGACTATAAGCCTAAACCCTGTGAATTCTAGGGATCCGGACCAGTCTCCATCTCGGCCCAGGTTGCTTCTGAGACCTTCCACTTTTAGGGGTTTGGGTTCTAGGGTTCAGGGTGTAGGTTTCAGGGTTTCAGGGTTCAGGCTTTAGTGTGTAGGACTTGAATTTATCGGGTTTTAGGCTTTAAGGCCTGAGGTTTCGGATTTTGGGATTTAGGGTTTGAAGTATGGGACTCGTAAGACTCAGGGCTGTTGGGTTGTTTCAAGTTTGGTAGGGCTTGTTGGGTGTAAAATGTTTAGAGGATTTCACAGGCTCCTGGGGTCAGGGGATTTGATAAGGTTTGAACCAAAACCCTACAAACCCTAAACCCCTACACCCTAAACCCCTAAACCCTGACCCCTAAACCCCTAAACCCTAAGCCCCTAAACCCTAACCATCCCTAACCCTGAGGGTCCAAGGACGGAAATAATAGGGTTTTAGGGCCCAAATACCATTAGCAGTATAGCATTTGGGCCCTAAAGCCCTATTATTTGGGTCCTTGGACCCTTAGGGTAAGCCTTTGCAGCTGCAAGTCCATTCTTCAAGACTCGCAGCTCAAGCTTGTTCTACTTGGCAGGACTTAGGGTTTCAAATGAATGGGTTAGGTAGCCTACTTATAAAGGATTCCATTAGGGTATACTGGTATTATGAAGTCAAGGGGATGCTATGTGTATATATATAGTTATATATATATATCCTAACACCACCGTGCCTCAAAGTAGGGCCGTCGGCGTTTTTTGGGTTCAGGTTCTCCTAGGACCCGAAGCTGTTCCCTCTACGCAAGGCTAAGCGCGGAAGGGACTTCAGACAGTCGCTACTGCTAAGGCTCTACACAGAGAACACAGCCATGACCAGCGCTAGCGCCACTTTCACAAGTGGCATTGTGTCAAATATTTCTACCAAAAGTGGCGGGAGCTGAAGCTGGACGTCTCACTGCACCCTAAACCCTGAACCCGTCATCTGTGTACGATTCATATTATAATGGTCCCACCCAAAAAAGGACAGCTAACACATCCTGTCGCCACCATGCACCGGGATCCCATACCGCAAGACCAGAATCATAGCCTTATATCTCATGTCAAGACAACCCCTGAACCCTGAACTCCTTTACATCCATATGATCTATAGTCTCAACTCCTAGAATCCCCCTTGTTAACCCCTGTGATGTTCCACTATATAATCCCCCTTGAAGGAGTGTAGACTATAGCTGATATAGCCCCAAACCCAAAACCCTAAACCCTGAATCGTAGTTTCCATTTTCTCTTCCATTAGCCCTATATAACCCATATATTGCCCCTCTATAACGGTACTTTCCTTTTCTTCTCCATTATCCCTATGTAACCCCAATACTCGAAACATTGCCACATGTCATCGCTGAGCTTGTCAAACCAGGTAGCATCCACAGGACACTGAGGCCAACAGTCCTCATCCATTTTAGGGTTTTAGTCCCCCTAAAGTAGATAGAATATGGCTTGGGTTACATTATAACAAGATCCCCATACATCCCATATCTACTTAAGGGGGGCTATTAGCCTTTAGGGGTAAGGGTTTAGCGGCCAACAGTCCTCATCCATACGAGTCACTCAGCTGTTGGGCTATCATAGTTGGGGAGGTGTATATATATATAGCCATAATAATAGTTAATGGGCTGTATCACATGGGTTAGGCCACCACCCACTAATAGTGGTACCCTAATATAACTACCATTATCCATTGTGGTCACTATTAGTGGGTGGAGGCCCAACCTAATGTAGAACCCTTAATAACAAATGGGCTGTATAGCCCTACCTAAACACCAAAAGTATGTAAAATGATAACCCTAAACCCCTAAGAATAGCCCTAAGGGCCATTATTTTACCTATTTTTGCGGTCCAGGTAGTAACACTTAGCCTAAAACATTCTGGGGATCGGGTCACGCACTCCTCTCGGCTCTTCGGCCCTGGGACTTCCATTTTGGGTGCTTCCCAAAGTGAAGGATACCATTTTTGGGGTCTGAATAATAAGGGTTTTAACGTATTGGGTCTGTTTCGGGGTCCTCCTATTTAGGGAAACTACCATTTCTTTTCAGGTAGGAGGTTATAAGTCACAATCCTCACATTCCAAACCTCCATGACCACATCCCCCCAAGGACCGCGGCTCCTGAATGTCATTGACCATTCCGAGGCCCATTCGTTGAGGTTGGTAGCCTAGGTTCTCCAGTAACCCCTTAAGAACAAGGGTACCCTTTTTCCGAATGTTCAGCTTCAATAAGGAAACCCCATAACAAAAAATGGGCAAAGAGTACTACTGGGGTTCCAAACCCTGAACCCTAAACCCTAAACAAAAACGGTAAAGAGAGTACTGCTGGGTACCTAGTAGCTTCGAAAGGACCGCACCATATCCTGGCACAGGGCACACGTTAGGTGGGAAAGCGTCCGTCTCCTGACCCTGTTAGGGTTTAGGATTTAGGGTGTGGAACTATGCCAAAGGGTCCATGTAGCTCTATATTATACACTGAGGGTTCGTGCCAAAGGGTTCCCACATGGTTCGGGATAATTCCTTGGGGCCCAAGTGTAAACAATATAGCTACCTACGTGGACCCTTGGGCATAGGACCCTCACGTGGAGACGCCATGACAAACCCTGTATAGACTGTAGCAGATGAGGCTGTGACCTTGTCATTAGTATAGGGTGCTACGTCCTAAGCCCTTAACCCTTAACCCTTGACCCTAGACCCCGGGAAGCCCATGGACCCCAGCCTAAACCCTAAACCCTAAAAACCCTAAAACCCCTAAACCCTAAAACCCCTAAACCTTAAACCCCTAAAACCCCTACATCCTAAACCCTAAACCGAAAGACAGTGTCCAAGCCACCTCAAAGCCGGAGCTACACGTGCCAGTGGTGATCCCCGTATGGGCGCCGGCCCCAAAATAAACCCCAATAGAATATCATCCTCGGTATGAGTACACAAAAAAAGGACCCTTTCTAGAGATTAGGGTTTAGGGTTACAATTCTGACACACCTTCGTGTGATTCTTGGGCCTCAGAGGTCTCTGCATCGCCCAGGCAGTCGGCAATCCAGGCGTCACAGCGGAAGACCGACTGGCGGAATGTAGACAAGTTCAACAATACTAGCGTGTAATAGGGGTATACAACCCCAACATTGGAGAAGCAAATGGACAAGAATATGGGAAATTAAGTGGGCACTGGGATCAAGTAGTACTGCAAGGGCCCAGAAAACCTTGACGAAGCTTGAGTTGTAGAGCGTAGCGTTGAGGACTTGGTGAGAGAAGGGCCTGATGAGGAAAGGGGTTTAGGTTTAGGGTTCAGGATTTGGGGGCGAACAAATAAATAGAATAATAGAAGATCAAATGGACAAGAAAACGGAATATAAGAAATGGAAGCTGGAAGGGTTTTATCTGGATTGTAATCTAGGTCCTATCCTATTCCGCTTTGCAAAAAGAAGTCCAAACGCACAGCAGGCGTAAGGGGACGATCTAGCGCACGGTAGGACGGAGAGGAGGCGCCCTAGGGACCTAAGGGACAGATAGGGCTTAGGGTTAAACAAAAGGGGGACGCCTAGGGACTCGCGGAATACATGGGGATCATCAGCAATCTTGCAAGAGACGTGGCCCCCCTTATTTGGTTGACACGTTCTCGAATGCGCTTGGATCTTGCAGAGACAGCTTCCAAGAGGCCTCCAAGCAGTCTGGATCGAGGTGCTCGATTACATCTGGCGCCTGTACGCAGAGAAATCGCCCTCCGAGCACAGAAGCCTCAGTTTGGGCTTGCTTAGCGTCTATCGTTTAGGATTTCGGGGTGGATGTGGCATCGACGCCCTCATTTTTATTCACCCTGTCTGTCTAGGACCCTCGTGTCGTGGAAAGGGGCGTATTCAAAAAAGGAACAGCATTGTATCTGGAATGCATTGGTAGCCGACTCCCAATTTGCAAATAGTCCTCCTTAAGTAGATAGAACATGGGACCTTATTAATTATGAGATCCCTAAACCCTAAACCCAAATAACCCCTATATAATCCCAGTTTCCATTTCATTTTCAATTTTCTTTTCCATTTGATTCTCCATTATTAGGGGTAATATTTTCATTCTCCGGGCATCCGTACCCTGATTCTTGCATCATCCCTACCCAACCCCCATCCAATCCCTACATCATCTCACAGTTTAGCGTTTAGGGTTTAGGGTCATCCTTACACCATTCCTAAAGGAGCACTACATAAGCCCTGCATAAGCACGGCGGAATACATGGCGGAATTCCTATAGAACTCCTGAACAAGCACTACATAATCCCCCAAAGGACTATGGAAACCTTATAACCCATATTCCCATACTCCCCATAGAAGCCCTAAAGAGTTATCTGAAACCCCAAACCCTAAACCCTAAACCCCACACCCCTGACCCTGAACCCTCAAACCCTAAACCCCAAACCCCTAAACCCCAAACCCCTAAACCCTAAACCCTAAAAACCCTAAACCCTTTCCACCCAAGGCGCTTCGGAGAGGTTGACTGGCAAGGCCCTCTCCGCGCAGAAGCCCAGTCCTCGTCGTAGGATAGCAAGATGGCGGAAGGTACCTTCTCTTGCTGGTTTAGGGGTAGGGTTTAGGGTTTAGGGTCAGGGTTTAGGGTCGGGCTTCTATGGGGGTATATGGCACTGGCTAGGTAGGTATGGGTTTACAGGGTTTGTAGGGATCATATGAAAACCTTGTCTTAATGACTAGGTAGGCTGTGGTTAATCGTCTAGGGTGTAGAGTGCAAGGTATATGGGGGCATACTGGGCTTGCATGGCCTGGTCGCTTTTTCCTGGGCAGATGAAGTGTTTAGGATTTGGGTTTTATGGTAGGGGGTATAGGGGGGTATATAGGGCGTAATTACAGGGTAATGGACCAGTAGTAATGGAGCCTCGAATGGAAAATCATATTCAAAAGAAAATTGAAAGGAAACAGAGCTTGGGACGATGGAGAGATTTAGGATTTGGGGGCTAGGTAGGTTTTTGACGCAACGCTATTTTTGTCTATAGCAGCAACTATACAGGAAGATATGCGTTGACCTGCGCGTGACTTTGCGGTTTTCCTAGCCTGCTTGCTGGTGGGCAGTTGTAAAAAGAGTAGTTACTGATATCATTCTGAAGTCGATTTGTGAACCGTCTACCAAAAGTATACAAGGAATCAAGGACCTGAGCTGAGAGGAGCACTATTTTGTCGCCTGTAGTACGTTTTAGGGTTCAAGGTCTGAAGGTTTAGGCTTAATACCTGATTCGAGGATGAAAGGTTTGGAAGTCATGAATCATAGAACACACCTCGATGCACTTCGTTGAGGAAAACTGCCACAGCTTGTGGTTCTTAATGATTTGCAAAACCGATCAGAAGCGAGGACAGCAATCAAATAAACACCCCTTTGGGCCCTGAGTGCGCACCAAACCCTAAACCCTAAACACCTAAACCCTAAACCCCTAATCCTTCAACCCCTAAGCCCGTTAAACCCGTAAACCCCTAAACTCTAAGCCCTCACTCTTTCGGGCTTGCTGGTAGGGCACGGCGCGGCCCCAGGATCAACCTGCCGGCTGCAACGTAGGTGTCATGCGTGGCAGTGTCCTGATCAGGATTTAGGGTTTAGGGGATATCTGGGGGGTATGGTTATATGGGGATGAACATGCATACCTATACAATTATATATATATGTGGGTATATATATATATGGGGTGTATATACCCAAAAATGTCTACGTGTAGGGATATATTTTCGTATGGACATATCATATACATGAAGGGTCATGATTTAGGATTCTTGGTCATGACTTGGATAGTACGGAGGGGCATGAAGGCTGAACTTCTTAGGGTTTAGGGTTAGGGTTTGGGTGGTTTAGGGTTCAGATTTGGGGGGTCTAGGGTTTGCGGTTAAGGTTTTGGGGTGTGAAGGGTTTGGGGTCAGGCTATGTTCATTAAAAAAAAACATCATCAACCCTGCTCAAAAACTCCTTAAAGGGGGTTATATACGGGATGATATGAGCTACAGTCTAAACTCCTAGTATCCCCCTTAATAAGCCCTATAGTAGTCCCATATATAATCCTCTATAAAACCTCCTTTAAGGAGTTTAGATTATGGCTCATATACTCTTTGGCCCTCCCTAGCCTTGAGGTCCCATGTAACGTGTTTAATGTGCTTTGGGGGCGGGTTTAGGGTTTAGGGGTTATTGAGGATCAGGGGGTAATGACTGTCAGGTCCCCTATAATGTGTTTTCAGTCTGGGGTCGCCAAACCTTTAGGACAGTTGTCAATCCCCTCTGATTTTGAAAGGCACGCCTCTTCAGAACCTCTTCCAACTCAGCCTTCCGAGCTTTAGATCCAGAATCCAGGTACCATATCCTAAACCTTCAGCGCCAGATCTATTCAAAGCCATGAAAAAAACTTAAAAATCTTAGCCCTTATCATTTGGGCTAAGGAGGCAGTCCAGCAAGCCCTTGGATCCTCGACCATGCCCACTGTTTGAGGCCCTCTTTAATCTGTCAGCAAGGATTGAGGCCCCAGAAAAAGGATTTGTAAAGGCAGCCCTTTTAACATCCTTTCCCAGCTCACTCTTCGGATCAGCCAACCAGCTTGATTTTAAAAGACTTTCTCACAGCCTCAAAAAGTCTTAGCCCTAATCATTGGGGCAAAGCCCTTGAATCCCCACTGATGCCAATTGTCTCGAGGCCCTCTTTAATGTAGACCCATGATTAAGAACCCCCCTCCTTTTAAGGGCCTAAATATAAGATGATCCCTATTATAATCCCTGAGCCCTAAACCCTAAATCCTACACCCAAAACCCGTAATATTAGGATTCCCATTATCATCCCGATTAAGGGGAGGGGGTTTATAAATCAGCCTTGGGACCTTTGCAAGTTTTTGGAGTTCCAGACCATCCGCAAACCTTAAAACCCACGCATTTAGGGGTTTAGGGTTTAGGGCCTGAACCTTTTTCAAGCAACCCACAGAGCTCTCAGAACCGCAGGAGGTCCTGAGGGGCCTTTATTGATGGGCGCCCCATTGTTAAGCGGGGGGGTGACCCCCGACACCAGAGAGGGCCCCACATTAGGGACTATTATAGGGGTGTTATTTTAGGAGGATACTAGGAGTTTAGACTTTAGCTCTTATGATTTGGCTTTGCATGCAGCTTTAGTTTCTCTGCTTCGGAAGACTGCTAGCTCTACGGTCACGTCCGACAACTGCATACGTAAGCCATGCCACGTACGCAAACACACTTGGTTGAACCCAGTAAGATTATTTTCCTTATATGAAATACTATACCCCAAAAGGAGGATATAATCTTACTCTATATTGGGCACCATAGTATCCCCAAATAAATGACTACTCACTTCTCCTTTCCCTCAGCCATGCTATCGTCAGGCAGCCTTGGCATTGTGGTGCAGCTGATGGACCCACTGCAAGCTCTTCGTGGCATTCTGGAGCGGCAGCTCCTGCCACATTCTTACAAGGATATTCCTGGTAAGGAGCTGAAAGGCATGCTTTTCTGGTGAAAAACTACGCCAAACTCCAGAATCATGGAGGCCTGTGCTTTCAAAAGGTCCGCGGACCCCACTCTCCTGAGGTTAGGGTTTAGGGCTTAGGGTTTAGGGATTGGGCGCGATAAAGACGACCGCAATGCCTGACATCTGCCACTCTGCTGACCCTAACCCTTTCGTGATGGCCTCGTGCAGCCAGTCCAGCAAGTGAAGGAGCAGTGAGCTGTGTGCACCTGAAGGCAATTTCCATTTCCTTATTGCCTTTCAAAAAGTAAAAAAACTCTCCACCCTCCGAATCTCAAATGTTCCCACTGTGGAATACTAGAATATACTGGAGACAATTCATAGTAGACCGTGTTAGTACAAGAGGTAGGGGATTGCGGGCCTTCCGTATCCAGGGTATCCTAAGCCCTTAATCCTTAACCCTAAAAACAAAGCCCTTTCTGGCTCCAGACTTGGACTGGTCGGGATAAACAAGCTGACAGGTCGACTTGGGAATAAGACAACGGCTTAGGGTGTTGAGTTAAGGGTTTAAAGTTTAGGGTATAGAGTTTGGGGCTGAGGATTTTGGGTTTGGAGTTTAGGGTTTAAAGTTTAGGGTTTACAGTCTAGGATTAATTTGTACTTCCGATCACACAGAAAAGCAAAGAGGCTTGAGCCTGGAATTTGGCTTTCCTTTTCAGGATTTAGGGCTTAGGGTTTAGCCCTAAACCCTAAACCCTAAACCCTGAACCCTAAACCCTAAACCCTAACTCCTAAACCCTAAACCCTAAATCCTAAACCCTAAATGTAGGGGCATAGCCAAGCAACGCTTCTCCCAAGCTCTGAAGAAGAGGGCAGAGTAGTCGGAGACCCGTGAGATGTACGGCCCAGACAGAATGCGTCCAGTGTGGAACTCCTCCTGAAGAGTGCAGTTTAGGGTTTAGGGTTTAGGGTAAAGGGCAGCAGTGCAGCACATGATGAAATTGCAACTTTATCTGCTGAAGACCACTTTCTGGGTTGCAGTCCCCAGGCTAACTTCAAGAGTTCTAGTCCACTCCCCCTAATACTAACCCCCCCCCCCCACCCCCCTAACATTAAATACTCCTCATTGCGATATATTACATTATACAGAGCATATGTTAATTATTAGGGGGGGTAGGAGGGTTTTATGTCAGGGGGAGGGGATTAAGGCTGCAGAGGTACGCTGAAGACCAGATGGCGACTGGCGTCCACGAATCTTCGCAGGTCTAAGCTGCGACTCAGGGGCAGGGTGCCGCTGTCGATGTGGCAGATCCTCAGGAAGTCTGGGCAGGGCTAGGGCTATCATCCACCTTGAGTAGATAGAATACGACTTTGACCAAAAGCATAATAAGATCCCCATATACCCCATATTCTATCTACCTAAGGGGGACTGTACTCTTCCGAAGGCCAGCACTTTAGACAAAGTCCACTTTGCAAAATGTGTCAAGGGCATCTTCCTCTTGCCTGCTTGGAGGCACAACTTGGATTCCAGCCTGCAGCCTCTCCAACTTCAAGTGCCCAAATTATGGGGTTGTCGCTTCCGAAAGCAATAACTCCTCAAATTGTATTTGGGACCTGAAGCCAGAAAAAATGGGTGCTTGGACCCTTAGGGTTCAACAGGCTCAAAGCTTTTATCAAAAGAAGTTGTGGGTCATTGCTTGCGTGAAAAACACGTGGCAATGCATGTAGCAATCTCAAACCAACGCATGGTAGCTACATCAAGTCAGGAGCCCAGTTCCAACCAAAATTCCAAGTATACCATACTCGTCATTCTAGAATTCCTACCGTAATTTCGGAAGCCCCTCCCCCATTCACGAGCTACGGCCCAAACTCCTAGCATCCGCCTTTAAAAGCCCCTATGATACTCCCCCATAAAATCCCTGATGTAACCCCCTTTCAGGAGTTTGGACCCTAAACCCTCAACCCTATATGATCCCCTATAGAAGCCCCTTTCAGGAATTTAGACTATGACTCATATATCAAGTTTCTGCACTTTCAGTTTAGGCGCCACTTCGGCAGCTGGTGCAAGCCAAGATCTGAGAGTATCTGCTGCTTCTGGCCGACTTCCTGCAGGCCCTGTGCAGTCAGAAGTATGTGGCGTAGATGTAGTAGTGGTCGTCGGTAGTAGTGGTCGTCGGTAGTAGTAGTAATAGTAGTAGTAGTAGTAGTAGTAGTCGTAGTAGTAGTAGTAGTAGCAGTAGCAGTAGCAGTAGCAGTAGTAGTAGTAGTAGTCGTAGTAGTCGTCGTCGTTGTTGCTGTAGCAGTAGCAAGAGTAGCAGCAGAACTTGTAGTAATTGTAATAGTCGTAGTAGGAAGCAATAGCAGCAGCAGTATGGAGAGTTGATGCAAATAATGTAGCTACAGCTACTTTTTCAACTCCAACTACTGGTACATTTTAGAGATTTTTGGCGGCCAGAAACCCACTGCTTCGGTGAGGGTCTGTCGTGACCCTATTCAGACGCATGTGGGGGAGGTGGGATATTCCAAACTTAGGACCCTTTTTTGCAAAGGTCAGTTGGATGATATGCAATAGTTAGGGCACCTATTTATGGAAGGCCCCTTATAACTTCAGGCTCTGCTTGGGCCTCCAGAATGATGGCCTGCACGCAGAAGCGCGCAAAGTAGGGGTCCTTGGGAAGCACGCTTTCATGAAAGCATTGTCTCCGTATGTGTATATAGGTATACACATGGACACCCGCCCATGACCCAACGACCCCCTGAAAAACACGGCAAACTCTACAAAATATACATTTCTTCTAGACACATATGTGTAGAAGTACATATATACAAATACATCCCCTGGCAAGGGGCCCTAGAGTGTTGGACACCGTAAGCTGCGGCTGCATCAATTTGCTTTACATGCGCATACGGGCAAGAGGCGCTTGAGACAACACATGTCGAATGAGGCACAGTCAGCCACAGCGAGATGGCAAACGCCAGCCGCTGAACCCCTTGCATGGCATTCTTAAATCCCAGTTGCTGCCTTGCCTTCGCAACCGCGCACATGCTGCGGGTCGATGGCCCTGGCCTCTGAAAAAGAGAACTGGTGACTACCTCTACAAGACCTGATCCAACCGATGACATGTCTTGCCAAAGCCAAGAAATTTGCATGCAACGCTCTGCAGGTTAGCCTTGAAGTAACCCTCAACCCTAAACCCTAAACCTTAATGTCTTGCACCTTCATCTTCCATGCATCGGCATAGCACCCCCAAGCCGTCGCGTAGGAGGCGTGCTTGCCTTCACATGTGAGCCATAGTCTAAGCTCCTAGTATCCCCCTTAGGAACCCCTATAGTAGTCCTCTATATAATCCCCTTTAAGGAGTCGAGACTATAGCTCACATGTGTAATTTCCCTATAATAACCCCAGTTTCCATTTCATTTTCCATTTTCTTTTCCATTTGATTCTCCATTATTAAGGGGGTACTAGGAGTTTAGACTATAGCTCAAAAGCGCAAAACCCTAAACCCCAAATTGTAGTTTCCATTTTCTTTTCTATTATCCCTATAACCCCCATATAAGGCCCACAGTTTGCTGTTCATGACTTCCAGATGCATGATGCGTGCTTGCAACAGCCTCGCAAGGCCTCCACTCGGACCATTCAGCGCTTCGAAGCGCTGAATGTACAATAGGGTAGTTTCGCAAAACAAGGGGGATCCCAATATAGATCACAATGTATTATATGATGTTATGTTATAATATATTCCCATGTGTTAATATGTATTGTAATATAGTTTGACCAATTATAATTCTCATTGTTCGGACCTGGCCTCCAGATTGGTAGAGATACGAATCCCCGATGATCAGCAGAAGAATGTCGCTCCTTGCGGCGTGGGCCTCCTGAGTATTGCGAGGATGTTGCTTCTCAGCTTTGAACTTATCATTACTCTTATTACTACTATTGCTATTACTACTGTCACTACTATTCTTACTGGTTTTACCACCCTTACTATTGTTACGAATGTTGCTGTTACCGTTGATGGAGGAAATCTTGCACCACCTTGAGTCCCTAAAACCCTAGGAATTACAGTAGTTTAGGGCCCCTAGGTGGTGCAAGATATCATCCATCAACAGTATTACTATTATAAGGCTTTGAATGCACTTCTGTACGTCCTGTAGGCATGGTAAACAAGAATCCATCGGCACTTGGCCACATGAGCTATAGTCTAAACTCCTAGTATCCCCCTTAGTAACCCCTATAGTAGTCCCCTATATAATCCCCTATATGACCCACCTTTAAGGAATTCAGACTATGGCTCACATGGTTAACTGCATGCAAGCAACGATGTTCAAGTCCAGGTAGCGACAGACGATGCCTTTGCTCGGCCGAGAAATGTGGGTTGAGGGTTGAGGGTTGTGGTTTTTTTCTGTTGCCATCTACCCAAGGGGTCTATGTAGCTGTCTGGTATATACTGGGCCCTCGTTAAGTAGGTAACTGGGAACCCCTTTGGTACCTCAGTATATGCCATATATCTACATGCACCCTTTGCGCAGTCATCCCGCAACAGGGGATGTAGGTAAGCGACGAGGATCATGGGAAGCTTCAGGCTCGGGACTTGGTTCAGGGTTTAGGATCAGGGTTTAGGTTCACCAGGTGGGGGCGCAGCGTAGAAATGCTCTGCTAAAGACATATCGACTTTTTGGTGCCTGGGAGAAAGTGGGGAAGTGGATCCACAGAATAATTTCATAATGATCACCATATAGACCCCGAAAATGGTACCGATATGTACCCCCTAAACCCTAAACCCCTGAACCCCCTAATTATGTTCACTCCGCCACTTCCCCCTCTAATAGCAGTACGTCGACGGAAGCTCGGAAGAAAAGCTTGCTCACCACCTGCCATGCTTGCTGCCCAGGAACATTTTTGTACAGTTGACGTCCAAGTGAAGCTTGTGGTTGTGGAAATCACGGTGGTGGTTGAATTCATGCCATGGCAGGAACAGTCCGAAGCTTGAGATAATAATCGTAATAATAATTATACTAATAATCATAATAGTGAATAATAGTAATAATAGTAATAATAGTTAATAATACGAATAATCATAATAGTCTATAATACGAAAAATACTAATAGTAATAATAATAATATTAATGATAGTGAAAATCGTAATAATATGAGTAACAAAATAGTAATAGTCCCTACTTGGAAGGTTGCCGAAGTCACTTCTCTGCAATATGGATGGACTCAGTCTACGGACGCCGCTGGTATGTTAGTTTTTCAAACTCAGAACCCGATTTGCACAGCCTTCAGAAGCAGCTGTCTGGAGTTAAAATGGACCTGTGCCAAAACCTAAACCCTAAACCCTAAACCCTAAACTGAGCTTACGCTGAGACGGTACCTGCGGCTTGCTTGAGCGGGGAAGGAGGCTTCTGAGAGGGGGCTGCTCATTTGACACGACCATGAAGATATGGTAGTTTCCCAAAATCAGGGGACCCCAATATAGACCCCAAAATACTATGGTCCTTATTACAGGGACCCCTAAAAAGGTGCCCCTAATTTTGGGAAACCCCCATATACAGGCGAATGTCTATGGAATGTTGCTGAGGAAGCAAAAAGCCAGAAAGTTCATAAGTGGGCCATGCTGTGCACCAGCATGCGACTGCCTAAATCCCAGCTGGTGCAAGAAGATGCACGGAAATCTAGGACATCTCCTGTGCTCTGCTTGTTGCATAAAGCTGACATGTACGACGCGCTCCGACCCAAACGTTTGAATGACTCACCTTCTGCGCTCTACCGCTGCATCAGCAGAGCAGGCAGTTCTGTGCAAAACCCTGAAGCCCTTCTATACGCTAAGTGCCACCCCCGGTTTCATCCATGGGGTTCTCATCTAGGTAAGTACATTACGAAATGCTAGTGTGATCCGCTATCCATAGATGCTACCTGCCTAAACCCTGAATGGTAGTTTCCATTTTCTTTTCCATCATCCCTATCTATACCCTTTTTTTATAACAACCCCTACATCCCAAGGCCGGGTGTCCTGGTCGGTCCAGCCGCTAAGCCTGGGCATCCAGGCTCCCTCCGGCATGGCGGGGGCAGCCGCTGCAGACTGGCTCAGGAGGAGGGTTTAGGATTTAGCGTTTAGGGTTTAGGGTTTAGGGCTTAGAGCTTAGGGCTTAGAGTTTAGGGTTAGGGTGTAGGGGTTCAGGATTTGGGGTTTAGGATTTAGGGTGTGTTTTTTAAGCGCCTCTTTTATGCCTGCACAGGTGCAAAGGGCCCTGAGGATGAAACAATTAGGGCTCAAGACTTAGGGGTTAGGGTTGGGGATTCAGGGTTTAGGCTTTCATAGATGTTTGTACTACAAATAAATAGAATATGCCATGGGTAGGTGGGATTGGTTTCTGGTGGCTTCAGGCTACAAGTAAGTAGACAGTTTAGAAATGAGTAGGATTCAGGGAATGTAGGGTTTTGGGTTATAAAGTTTATGATTCAGGGTAGACTAATCATATTAGGTAGCACTTGGGGGCTTAGCGGTTCAGCGAAGGGTTTGGGGTATTGTTGGGTTATAGGGTTTAGGATCTAGGGTCAACTAATTAGGTAGAATATACTTTAAACGAGGTGCGTGAAGGGATATGGAACTGAAAAGGAACATGGAGAAGGAAGCTACTACATTATTAGCCCTGAGGGGCTACGGGTCTAAGGTTACAGGGTTGAGGAGGTCTTGGAGGGTGCAGCATAAGACAAATCGGTAGAATATGGGCTTCAGTGATTGTTGTACTGAAGTAAAGACCCGCGGCTTCATGATACAGACGAGTAGAATACACGGGGCTGTGGAGTGTTCTCTACAGGGTGTATACAAGGTTGACAAGAATCAGATCCCTAGCTATTGGAGTAATGCTTGGTGGATGGAGGAAATGCTGCATCACGATAGGATGCGACGTGTACGAGATGGTGCAAGGTAGCCTCGCTCCACGGTTCGGTTTTCGCGTCTTCGCGGTGAGAGTGTAGGGCTTGAGACTTATATGGGGGGTATAAGATTCAGGGATCAGATTCGAGGTTTGTTGGCTGCAGGGCTTAGGGGTTCTGGGAAGTTGGGATTACAGTATAGTCTACCCTAAACCCTATAACCTAAAACCCTAAGACCCCTGGATCCTACTCAGTTCTAGATGTTCTACGGTTTTGGGGTGAGGGATAAGGGTTTAGGGATCTTTCGGGCCATGTCACATCCGCAGCTCGGGTGGGTAGTTTGGGGGCCCACAGAGTCCAATATCCCTTAGTTCAGGAAAGGTTGTAAATCAGATAAGGGTTTGGGGGTTAAGGTTTAACCAACGCAAAACTCCGGTCCTGAACCCTGAGCTCTAAATCCTAAACCCCAAATCCTAAACTCTAAATCCTTAACCTAAACTCCTAAACTCTAAACCCTAGACTCCCAAACTCTAGATCCTCAACCCTAGACCCAAACCCTAAAAACATAGAACCTAAATCCTAAATCCCAAACGCATTGGCCTTCTCCATCGGCGACATCTCAACATACTCCAGGGTCACTGGGAAATCAACCTAATGGGCTTCCCAGACACCCTAAAAAATCCAAAAACATGGGTTTAGGGTTTCAGGGTCTAGGGTCTTAGGGTTTAGGGTTTTAAGGTTTAGGGCTTTAGGATTTGGGGTTTTAGGGTTTAGGGTTGAGGTTTTAAGGATCCAAAAAAAATTGAACCCCCCCCCAAACAGGCTCCAGTACTACATTGGGGAACATAGAGGATTATTCAGGGGTTCCATTTTTTGTATCCTTTAGGGGGTCTGGGCTTCTGCAGGAGCGATGGCCATGTAACATCTTTCCCTTGCCTGTAGTTCACGCAGCTGGGTTGCTGTTCAGGAGCCGTACATGAGCTCTAGTCTAAGCTCCTAGTATTGCCCTTGATAGCCCCTACAATAGTCCCCTATATAACACCTCATATCAGCCCCTTTGAGGAGTTTAGACTATAGCTCACAGTAAGGGTTTGAGCTTTAGGGCTTAAGTTGCCACACACAGGGATCATGGGAATGGCAGCGCTTGTACTTATGGGGTCTCGCCCAACAGCTATGGGAATCACGATAGCTATGAGTCTGTTTTGTACAGAACGTGGCACCCGAGCTGAGCAGTTGGATTTCCTGAAACACGACCGCCCAAAATGGGAGAGCATGTCAGTGATACTGCTCAGATGCTGTAACTACGGGGCATGGAGGCTTGGTGAGGAATGTGTGAGCTTCAGATACCAGTAACTCCAACTGTTGGAACCCGCTGTTCAGACCTGATATATTCAGGGTAACACTTCTGTTGACAGCAACTCATATCATATGATAGTTTCTGAAGCTGATTCCTGCATAGTCCCTCATTGTGGGGGACCAGAAGAACCACCTTCTGGTCCCTATATACTTCTGGGGTCCCTAAGATATCCAACCTTGAGAAACTACCCCATCTATGGTAGAGGTGTAATTAAAAATCAGACTTAGCTTATAGTCTCCAAGTTGGACCACCAATGTATCCCCTCAACAATCTTCCAGGGAACTCTCCATACAGTCACCGAAACCCTCGAGACAAATCATACACCGCATGAGATCAGAAAGCACATCCTAAACCCTAAACCCTAACCTGTAAAATCCAAGGGCGAGGCCGCCTGATGCTTGCGAACTCGCTGTGCCTGCAACGAGGTCGTGTTGGCATTTTGAGAAAGATTTACCATCACCACTACTACTACTACTACTACTAATTACTACTACTACTACTACTACTCATGATCACGACTACGACGACGACTTATTACTACTCCTTCTCCTTCTTCTACTTACAACAGCAAGATCCCGCCAAAGCCGAAGCTCCACCAAAAATCGCAGCCATCCCTGAGCCTCAATCCTGCAACCTGTCCTAGACCATGTTAACGAAAAAATAAAAGTAATAACAATAGTAGTAAAGTAATAGTAATAGCAATAATAAATGTAATAGTAATGGCAATAGTAATAGCAATAGTAAGAGTAGTAATAGCACTAGTAATAGTAATCGTAATAGTACTAGTAATGCCCTTCACTCGCAATGCTCCCGTCGCCGGCCCCGCTCTTGAAGGCTGCCGTAGACTGCACGTCCGGATCGGGGATAAAGTCCTTCGCTGGGTGGTGGAGGCTTGGGCTGGTCTGGGTGAAGTCCGTGATTCCGGTGAGGATCAGTCTGGGGCTCCACCCTATAATATGCTATAACATATTATACCAGAATGTACTATAACATACGATAATATAATATGTACTATCTACTAGCATATATACTGTAGTATATACTACAATATATACTATAATATATACTATAGTATAAACTATAATATGTATTATAACATATGCTATAATATATACTATACTAGGGAAGGAGGGAGAGGTAGTGATGACACTTGAACGCTGCAACCCGTTTACGCCCTCAACTTCAGAGGCATTTTGGGATCAATAAGCTTACATGGAGGTTTCCCAAATTGGGGGGGGAACCATTTTGGGGGTCCCAATGAGAAAGACAGCAGTATTTTGGGGTCTATATTGGGGTTCCCTTATTTTGGGAAACTACCATATACAGTAGTGGGCATTGAACAGGCGACCATAGTGTACAGCTTGCTGTCCTCCAACAGATCCATGATGTCTTCGAAGTCCCAGCCTTTGAGAGAGCATGTTGCCAACAGTGCCAATAGCATGGCAAAAAATGAGACCAAATGGTTTCTTATCCTCAGTCAATCTCATCTTCCTAGGCCAGATTCCGTAGGGACCCAAATAGAGCAGAACCCCTAAGAAGGACTCCTTCAAAGAGGATTCGACAAAGGAACCAAGGGGTTCTTAGACCGCTTAGAGACCCCACTTACTCCTTAGTAAGAAGGGGTCACCCTAAATCCCAAACCCTGTTTCCTAATCTTCAGGTTTAATAAGGAGACCCCCACATGAAAAGGGGAAAAGGGCACTTCTGGGATACCTAGCATTTAGGGAAACCTGGGGCTCCACCCTATAATATGCTGTAATATGTACTATAATATATACTATAATATATACTAATTATAGTATACGTACTATAATATGTACTATGATACTTTTCTTTGAGGAGTTGGCTGCGCACGTCTTGGCGGTTCACGCTCTTCAGGACGTAGCCTGTGTCGCGCTAAGGTCTGGCATGCAACAAGGTCCGGGAATGAGCGCATTCACCAATGGTTGAGAAAGCTTGGGGAGCAAACAAGCCGCAATCAGTCTTTGAATTTTTGATGGCAGCAAAAAATGAGAGGTATGAAACACACCGAAAACAAAACAAGCCGATGAGAACAACGTGAAGTCCGTCATGCTAAATGACAGGACGGGCGGCAGCAATGCCGTGTACCATGATATACTAGGATATGCTATGATATAATATATACTATAATTACTATAATGTACTATGAACTACTATATGCTATAGCATACTATACTATATTAAAATGCACTATAATGTATTAATATAATATACTATAATGCCCCGTGGCCTTTCTTGACTCCTGCCACGGCAGCCTGACCCAGTGGGTCACCTGGATACCGTGCCTCGCTGGGATGCAAAGAAGACACGAACTATAGTGGGGTCTAGGGTTTAGGGTGTAGGGTTTGGGTTTAGGGTTCAGGGAGTAATAGTGACTATAAGGGATACTAGGGCCCTCTTATATTCCTATTAACCCACTCTTACAGGGTGGGGGGCCCTCCTAAACAAAAGGGCTTCAGAGGAAGAACTTACGCAAAATCACGCTTGCAATTCGATCTTCTAACAAACACACTGGCAAAGAAGTGGCAGACAGATAGAGGAACAAGGATTTCTCAAGGCAGCAAGTGAAGCTGTATAACAGCGACTGTGCAATGTGCAAAGTCATAGCTGTTAAGCGTGAGTACGCCTAAGACCTTCAATCATATCACCCCCTGGTGGCTTCGGTCCCGAGAAGCGCAGTTTTTAATCACTTGAGTCATGTTTTTTTGGTGGTTGAACCTAGTAAGATAATATTCCTTATAGAAAATACTATACCAAAAGTAGGATATCATCTTACTCTATATTGGGTACCATAGTATCCCCAAATACTAATCACTTGGAGCCTGAGTCGACCTTGAACACGCGCTGGGATGTAACTCGCTATGGCCAACCGTAGTTCCCACTACACTACCGCGGTACCAGCAGCAAACTGTGATAGTAGGGATCCAAAGCGCTGTAGAAACACGGCATATATCTAGGGATCCAAATAGCCCAATGTAGGTAACACTTACAGACTTTCGGGGCCAATGTACGTACTATTTACATACATGGATCCCTAGGGAAATGGTGCATCATAAGCAAAATCCCAAAGGACCCTGGCTACAGCCATGCAACTTTTCTGAGCGCTGTGCCTTCTCGTTCATTTCCATGACCATGGCCTGTCACGCTTTCAATGAGAAGGCTTTCAGGGTTCACAAGAACCGTAATCCCTTGTCATCCTTTCACGTGGATGTATTGGTCTTTCTTTCGTTTGTTTTGCCACCCTGCAGCAGTCCTGTACAGCAAAGTGATTCAAACAGTGCAACCTTGCACAGTTTGCTGAGTGACGAAATTTATAGGGTGTGAACATCACTTTCAGAAGAACTGTTCATGTCGGAGCGCAGATTGACGGCAAACACCTGTCACGGGAATAAAACCAACAAGAAGAAGACCAACTTCCCACAAACCTTCCTCCACGCTAGATAAGTAACCGGGGTACGAAGCACGAGCTTCATCTCTAATTCGAAGTCTAACAAGGGGGAATCAGGCTCTAAGCCTGTTGTAACTTTAGTGTTGTTCAACCTTCTCTCAAAGCACCACCACCGAAAGCCCTAAACCTCAGAGAGTTTTACCTTTAGCGTTGGTACTTTGGTTTGGGTCGCTAAACCAGGGCACATGGCCCTTAATCAAGGTATCTGGGACCCAAAACCCAGGTTACAAACATTAAGGGTACAAACTTCAGGTAAAACCCTAAACCCTGAACCCTAACCATCTGAGCTCCCAGCGCCAACGCCATCAATACCGTGAGTGTATCTCTTGATGCCGCTGGGCCTGTGTCATGATAATCCAGACCTCTGAAAGGATCTAAAAAGAAGATCCCCTATATAAACCCATTATAACCCCTATATAATCCTTATATAATTCCCCCTATGGTTCTAGGGGATCTAATTTTTTGATCCCTTTGGAGGTCTGGGAATCCCCTCTCCCTCCCAGACCCCCTGAAGGATCCAAAAAATGGTTTAAGTTTAGGGTTTAGGGTTGTAGGATTTTAGGGTTTAGGGTTGAGGGATCCCACAATAGAGCCCCCCAATATGAAGATATTACTACATTGGGGATGATTAGGGGGGGGCCATTTTTTGGATCCTTTAGGGGGTCTGGACAACAAACGCCGACCAAAATGGGGGTCATGTAGTGGTATATAGAAGGATGGCAAAGCATACAGAAAGTACAATCTCATTTGGGGTTTAGGTTTAGGGCTAATAATGACCCAGCCCCTTCACCTGATAATAAATCTTCCCTTCACATATGAGCTATAGTCTAAACTCCTAGTATCCCCCCAATAGCCCGTAAAATACTCCCGTACAAAATCCCCAATATAAGCACCTTTGAGGAGTTTAGACCCTAAACCCTTCACCCTAAACCTATATAATCCCTATATAACCCCCCTTCAAAGACTTTAGTACAGCTCATAAAACTGTATTGTATTGGGGATACTGCTTGCGCAGGCCAGTTGGGGCTATTAGTGTGAGAAGCGATCAACCAGTAAGGAAAGCAACTGTTGTGCTCTCACCTCAGAACCCTAAACCCTAAACCCAGGCCAACCCAAACCCCAAACCCTAAACCTCCTCCTTGCATCCCTGTGATCTGCAGTTTGACCAGTGCTCAGGTGCCAAATGTGTGAGATCCGAAGGGTCCTATAGGCTTTAAGGTTTAGGGTCCGACGGATCCGGGTACTGTAGAATCAAATGGACATGCACATGAAAAATGAAATGGAAACTATAATATTTTCCGGGGCGTAGGATCTTCCTGAAGGTGCAAGTACTCAAATATTACCCGAAGCCCTGAACCCATTTCAGGGCCCCAAAACCTGGGACCTAAAGCCCCATTAGTTTGGTGCTTGCTCTAGTATACTATATAGTAGTATATTATACTATACTATGATATAAAATTTTCTATACTATCTTATACTATAGTATACTAAACTATTCTGTACTATACCGTATACTGTATACTGCGAGACAGGCCTTTTCTTCAGCTCAATGGTGTGCGTCGCCTCAGAGGCGATAGGGCGAGCCAGAATAACCGCAGCGAAAGATGCAGAATCTGCCCTCTGGTTTGCCGGGAGTGAAGGAATGGAAAAGAACATGGAAACTACTATAGGGTTTGGGGTTTAAAGTTTATGGTTTAGGGGTTAGGCTTTAAATGGAAAAGAAAATGGAAACTACTACAGGGTTTAGGGTATAAAGTTTATGGTTTAGGGGGTAGGGTTTTGAATGGAAAAGGAAATGGAAACTACTACAGGGTTTAGGGTTTAAAGTTTATGGTTTAGGGGTTAGGGTTTTGAATGGGAAAGAAAATGGAAACTACTACAGTGGGCTAAATAGGGACTACTATCAGGATACATTCCTTCATTCCTAGCTAACCAAAGGGAGGGAATGAGACCAACACTACCTGCAAGTAAAATAGTGACCCGACATCCCCCAAAATGGCCTGGCAGGCCGTTATTCTTTAGGTAGACCTCCCACCTGTAATCGTGGTATACTAGGAGATAAGAGGACCCTAATATATTTCCTAGTATCCTTTACAGTCGCTATTACTCGGTGAGGGGATCCTCTTAATTCATACCTCTAGGCTTCGGTTGGTGACAGGAGCGAAGACAGATGGGGAATTTCCAGCAAGATAGAACCAAAACACCGGGTTTCAGATTCAGCTGCGATTTCCTGATGTCCTCCCTGAAATGCCCTCAGCATGACAAAAACATCCCTTCCCAGAGAAGCGGTCTTATGTCAAGACATTTAGGGCTTCCCACCCAAAACCCAAAACCCTAAACCCTTAAACCGCGTGGCTAATGGCAATCTGAGCCAACGACCGTGACACCAGCCTCATTCGCGGCGTTAAAGTCCGGGTCTTCCTTGACCTCAGCAACGGTGACGCTACGCAACTGCTTGGGCTGGGTCAGACACCCATATGAGCTACGGTCAACATTTCCTACATAATCTCAAGGACATGGGTTCCTTACTAGGGAATATATGGTAGTTTCCCTAAATAAGGAGACCCCAATGTAGACCCCCAACTACTATAGTCCTTATTGTGGGGCCCCCAAAAAAGTACCCCTAAATTTTGGGAAACCCCCATATCACGGAGCATACTAATCTAAGGTTGAAACCATGGGCCCCTGGGATGGGCCCTTAACTCTGGGATCCTTATATACCTAGTATGTATCCTAAACGTACCCTTATAGGTCCCTAGTCCCTACAATCCCCCTATAAGGGTCCCTTAAAACCGCAAGTATTCACAGTAACTCATACGAAGCGAATCCATAACCAGGATTTGGGAAATTGAAGCTCAGCAATATCTAACGCCTAAGAGCTGAGAGAATGGCGATGAGTAGCGGTCCACTTCAGTATCCACATGCGTATACATGTATATCCACAGACATCAAACATCAATATGCATATCTTCGACTCCACTGCTGCGCATGGCTGTGCATACATACTGGTCCCCAGTATAGACCCTAATATGTGATTATCCTTGATACAGGGACTCGCAAATATGGGCCCTGATTTTTGGACACCCCAAGCCATATATATCCTTGTGACTCTGCCAATACAACCCTGTATGAGCTATAGTAAACTCCTAGTATCCCGCCCTAATGGCCCATGTGATAGCCCGCTATATAACCCCCTTTCTAACCACTTTTTAAGGAGTTGAGATTCTATAGTTCATATGACCCAAAGGAAACCCTGATTTTTGGCAACCCTTGCTTTGTCATTTTGAGCTCCGGGCCCAGCCGTGTCCGTCTGCGCGATCGCGTGGTCGCAAAGCGCGCTGAGAGACGTAGGCGGATGTGAACAAGGGGGGCTTGTTTTAGGGTTCAGGGTTTAG
>CAJNIZ010029780.1:29674-42429 GCA_905231905.1 Symbiodinium pilosum | reverse complement strand
CTGTCACTTTCAGGGGCGAATGGTAATCTTTTTCTTGGAGTTCCATCAAGCACTGCTTTGTGGGTAGCAAGAGCTTCCTAGTGGTCACCTGGTGAATCCAGCCGCTAAGAATATAGTAACATGTGATTCAGCGAGGGTTATAGGGGCCCTGGAACCCTAGAAAACCTAAAGCTCGATGTTGTTCGACTCAAGCTATCCCTGCAATCACAGATTGCAGATGAGGTATATCGAATAGCGATGCACGCTGCTTCTGGAGGCATCACGCTCTGCGCTCGGATGTGACGGCTCAAGTTTAGGGCTTTGAGGCTTTAACTAAGGCCTTCGGATCCCTCTCTAACCTAAACCCTAAACCCCTAAACCCTAAACCCTAAAAGCTAAAAGCTAAAGCACCACCTCCATGTCTTCGAAATTTGACTCCTGGAATCCTTGATTGTCATGGTGGGGATTCTGTAGGGGCCTCCATTTTTTTCTTCAAATTTTCGGTTATTAGAACCTTAATAGCAACCCAAAATGATGATTTTTAGTGGGGCTCTGAGGCCGGTTTAAGATTCAGAAGAGGAGATCTTCCCTTAAAAGTACGCACTTTGACCGGACATCAACGTGGCATGATCCGTGAGTAGCCTAAGAATGCGAAAATATGTACACACAGCCCCCAGACACATGCCCACCCTAAAGCCTAAACCCTAGACCCTCCACCCTAAACCCCTAAACCCTTAACCCCTAAACCCTAAAGCCCTAAACCCTAAACCCCTAAGCCCTTAACCCCTAAACCCCTAAAGCCCTAAACCCTAAACCCCTAAGCCCTAAACCCCTAAACCCTACCTTGCACAGCCTAAGTCGAGGGTCCAGGCTTCTACTTGGAGGTTCCCTGGGGTAAGTATATAATGGGTTTTAGGGTTCTGGGCTTCAGGGTTTCTAGGGTGTAGCGTGTATAGAAATCGTAGAGGGATTGTGTTCGGAGTTTCAACAGAGTGTTGACCGGTTTTGCTTTTGATTGCTTATTGCCTCACATGGCCCTCTGCAACATCTATTTATTATGGGCTTACTTGCATTTATCATAGGCTTGAGGGCTCAGAGTTTAAGGCTTTAGGAGTTTAGGGTGTAGGGTCAGGGTAACCGACTTGCAAAGGTTTACGGGAGGGTTGCAATGGGTTTTTCTATGGGCAAGGACAGGAACGAAATCCGCATGACCCATGCCGCCAGGGTTCAGTGTTTAGGGTTTCGAGTGCTTGTGGTGGGCATTGGAATCTAATGGCCTGACGTACATTGCGCGGGGCCAGGTCGCAGCGTGCCATCGAAACAAGCAGATGGTCACCGTTGCCGATGCATCGTCCAGGAGACAGTGACGTGTTTGAAAGCTCATCCAGCTCGAGGCGTGAAGCACCTTAGCAAGTTGAACGGCAGCGCCGCCATCACGTTTCGAATCTGATGTAGAGGATTTGGAGGTTTCCTAAAATTAGGGGTACCGTGTTGGGGGTCCCCATAATTAATAAGGATTATAGTATATTGGGGTCTATAGTGGGGTCCCACTATTTTGGAAAACTACCATTTAGGCCTAGGCAATCTGCCAAACTGCGCGGGCCAGGCAGTGTTTCATGCAATCACATATCACGCGCAGAGCTTGCAGCATGATTCCTGAAACAAGGCTGAGGGAGGATCTCTTCCTGCACGCAGGGTTAGAACCTGGTATTTCGAGTGATTATGGGGCGGTCAGAAGGGCCAGGGTCTTCTGGTGTAGTTATGGGCTATTGAACATGCAGAATGAGGTACGCAATCCTTTGCCCCTGCTCTTGAGGGGATATGGAGCATCACCTGATCCATCGTCCTTCAAAGTACCGTAGCTTGCAACTACCGATTAGGGACTGTGAATGCAAACGCAAAGTACTTGGAGCCTTAGGACCTTAGCATTTACAGCTTCTGCAAGCTTGCCTTAAAGCCTAAACCCCAAGCCTGAAGCGCTACACTGTAAATGGTACAACCTCAGAAGAAGAAACTCCAAATCCCCAGCCCCTGAGCTAAAACCCTAAACCCTGAAACCCCTCAAATCTCAAGCAGGGAGGCCCCTGAACCAAACCCCAAGGGTCCAAGGACCCAAACAACAGGGTTTGAGGGCCCAAACGCCATTAACATCATGGTATTTGGGCCCTAAAGCCGTAATATTGGGGTCCTTGGACCCTCAGGGAAAAGGCCTGAAGGGTTTAGGGTTTAGGGCCCGAAGCCTGAAAACCTTTGACGAATGTCTACCGGCCCTGCACCCTGTAGTCGATAAATAGTGCTACCTACCTTGCCCTAAAACCTTATGACCTAAAACCTAAGCCCTAAATCCTGTCCTAAACCCGAAACCCTACAACCTAAACCCTAAACCCCCTCAATAAAAGCTAAAACCTAAACCTCTTAAACCCCAAACCCCCTAAACCCTAAACCTGCCTAGGGTATGGTCTTTCAAGGTCAGCTCTTGCCCTTGTGTTCCTCGTAGCGCTTATATACGTCCTGTCGGTCTACCACGAGGTGCAGCATACTTGAGTTTGAGAGTTTTAGGGTTTAGGGTTTTAGGGCCTAGGTTTGGGGTTTAGGGTCTATGGGTTTGGTGTTTAGGGTTTGAGGGTTTAGGGTTTTAGGGTCGAGGGTTTGGGGTTTGAGCTTGAGGGTCTAAGTCTAGGGTTTGGGCTTTAGGGTTGGGTTGAGACTTTCTTGTTTGGGTTGCAGGCTTTTGGATTTGGACTTGGGATTTGGGATCTGGGTCTGAGTCAGGAAAGGTCTTCTTACGTCTAGGGGTCCTAGAATTTTGGCAGTTTTTGGTGCGTGCTCAAACCAAGGGTTGTACTTGTTTGGGGAGATTTGTCGTACAAGATCCTTGGTTTCGGGGAACAAGGATAACAGTAGGGCCTCAAATTGGCTTCTGGGATTCCAGAAGGTAATCCCCTCCCCGTAATATTAAAACCTTCCACCCCTTAATATTAAACATTCCCCCGATGGTATATTATAGTAGATGGGGAATACTAAATATTGAGGGGGTTGGGAGTTTTAATATTTGGGGAGGGGATTATTACTGGGTTTTAAGTTAGATTCTTGGCTTGGGCTTCTGGACAGTGGCGTAGGGTTGGGCGGGTTGGGTTTAGGGTTTAGGGTTGGGGTTTGGCGGGATTGGTGGTCAGGAGATGCGCTGTTTTTTAAGACTTGGGGTCTCTGAGGTTCTTATCTTTGACTCAGGAGTTCTGTGGTACAGTTGTGCGTTTAGGGTTTAGGGTTCATACGAGGACGGCTGTGTCTGCGTGGTGTAGCAAGCAGGATAGGGTCTACACCTAAGTTCCCGCAGCACTACCTGGAGGGAACAGCTTGATACAAAACATGTTCCAGGACCCTCCATCTACCTTCTACACTTCAGGGAGCCCAATAATCAAAGAAACGTCTTAAATCATATTTCCTTGAGGCCCCAAGTATTCAATAATCGTATACTCACCCAAAGCCTGTATCACAGATCTAGTCAAAGCCCGAAGTACCTAGTTGTTGGGTACTTGGATCCCTAGGGTTGGGGAACCTCGAATCTCTTTTAATGTTTGTTCCATGACTAAGGTGTATGGGGCCATCTGGGTGAACTTAGCGCCTAGGGCCTAGGGTTAGGTTTTGTGGCTTAGGAGTTGGGGGTTTAGGGTTTAGGGCTCCCAAGCCCTTCAACGAATGCGCCCTTCAACGAATGCAGGCACTCCGAAAAAGGATCGCGGGGCTCTTCGGGCGCTCGCTGTCAGAAGGCCATGTGTGGGGCTGCTTAGGGGGGGTGTTTGGTTGATACACCTCTGAGTCAGACTCGTGTACTGCGACAAGGGACCCAGAAGCCCCATACCCCTTGATGAAGGAAAAGTGCTTGAATCACCTGAACAGAGCAATGGAGCTTGGGTTCTAGGAGTAAGGCCTGGGGTATGGTCCTTAATAGTTCAGGGTTCAGGACAGATTCCCTGAATCATATAAGAAAATGGGTTTCCCGGTATCACTTAGGTTAATTGCTTCTTTCCACAAGGGTGTATAGGGCGTTCCAGTCTACTTCTGTCCGGGCGGATTGAGATCCTATGCTTGGGCAGGGGATTACATGTCTGAGTTTCACAAAACCCAAAATCCCAAAGGGCAGGCGATACATTGGAAAAAGGACTGCACCAATAATATGGTTTGAGAAGGTTCCCTGGGAGTAGCCCCTATATGATTCGTAGTGAGGATTCCCAGAATCCATTTGAACTCTCTTTGGTGTCCCCAGCGGCCCCCGTTGAAGACCCTAAACCCTCAACCTCAAACCGAAAAGACCTTCAGCTAATGGTCTTCTCGCTACTTAGATCTTTTCCCTGAGGGTCCAAGTGCCCAATTAGTAGGTACTGGAGATTCTGGTAGTAGTTCTTGTCCTCCAGAGTTTGGGTCAGCATATGATTATTAAGTGCCTGCACCCTTAGGGTTGGACGAACTCTTAAAACTGACTGTCATTTGAGTCCAAGGTATTTTTTTTATGCGGAGGCAGGTAACAATCGTTCAATGGCCTCAAACACAACATAGCTCCAATTCGATCATCTGAGGCAGCAAAGGTCAACACTAGACTGAGTTGAAAGTCGATCTCAAGCTCCTTCATCGTTCAAGTTGTATGACGTCGCCACGCACCAGTTCTGTGTGGATCTTGTGTGCTCACATTGGGTTAGCCCTGCAGAGGCAACGTTGTTGTGATTGGGAGCTGCTCAGAACTCAAAAACCTAAACCCTGGAGCCCTCTAGAGTGACCTTCATGATTGCTTTGTAGTCTCCACACATCCCTAGGGTCCCCAAAGGGCTTCGTTTTCGAAACCCAAAGCCCTGAACTTTAATCCCTAAACCCTACATTTCTAAGCCCCATTTTCCTGAAGCCCTAAAGCTTAAAACCCTAAATCCAATTCCATAAACTCCGAACTCTCATCCCTAACCCGTAACCCCAATCCCCAAACAGACATTTTCTTGTTGCAAGATTCTCATGAATTGAGGCCATAGCCTCGATACCAAGGCGGATTCAGACCATGTTCGGAGGGGAGTGACACGTTTGACAGTTCAGGGTGGAGGAAGGTTGGAGTTTAAAGTCTAAGCTTCTTCAAAGTGTCGAAGTTTTTGGGGTCCAGAGCTGTAGAGGCTCGAGTTGAGCAATGTTTGGGTTCGTGATTGGGGGATAAACCTGTAAACGGTGCATAAATCCTTCTATATCCTTTTTAAGGGACCTGACTATTGGGTACTTGGGGCCCTTAAGGCAGCATTTGGGAGTTGTGCATACTCTCAGGCTCTCACTTCATGTTATGCCCATGTAGCGGGGAGTCAGAGTCGACGATGTCAAGGTTTAGGACTTAGGGTTTAGGGTGTTGGGTTCAGGGTTTAGGTTTGTTAGAGTTAAGGGTTTAGGGTTTAGGGTTTAGGGCCCAAGGGCATCTCATTGGCGCCCTTGCACACGTGGGACACAACTGCACGTTGGAGCCCGGTTACCTATACAGCCCTCTTTTGCATACAGGCCACTATGTAGGTAACTGGGCTTCTAGTGCCCTAGGATGCTGTAGTTTCTGTTTTAGCGGGATATATCCTACGCCCTAAACCTTAAACCCCCAACCCTAAATCCTGAAGTCCCAGAACCGTTGTTGGGGTTTTGAGGATGACATACTAAATATACTGCAATTTCTTCTGTATCTTTGTCATCCTAGACTGCCTGTAATCCCAAGCACCTGCAGTTTGTATGGGTTATACCTACTGAGGGGTAATTGCCACTGAGCTGTAGGTAATTAGGTCTACAGGTAAACCTTAAACACGCTTGTTGATGCATGGTTCCCCTGGGTTTCCTTAATGTCTTAACAACATGTAGCGGCACCCTTCATTTGGCACTCCTCAGGAATGCTACCACGTAAACTGCAAACATCGACCTTCGCAGTTTCCATAAGATCTTTAGGTGTACCTTAGGTCCTGCCCTCACCCAGCAACAGTTGGAAAACATTTATATTATAGTCATGTAAAATCCCTTCATAGGCTTCTACATTACGCGACGGAGGTTCATGTCACGCGGTTTAGGGCTCAGGTTTGATGGTCTAGGATTATTCCAAAAGCCCTCAAAAGTCCCACCTACGCGAAAAATGGGGCCCCCAACGTACCTTTCTGTAAGGATTCAAGGCTTAGAGTTTAGATATTAGGGTTTGGGGTATTGCAGGTTTTAAGGTTTAAGGTTTTGGGGTCATAGCATCTTCATTGCCTCACCTGCCTAGCTTCGTCGGTGCTTTCCTCTAGATAGGTATACTACGACACACTAGCGCTGTATACAATAAAGGCAAGACGATATTGGATATCACATGATTTTAACCCCGGCCGTTCCGCAAACGTCAAAGCAAAAAGAATGCCCCTAAACCCTATACCCTTGAGAATATTGGTGCGCCAGTGGACGCTCCCATAGAGTTCTTTGCGCGGTACTTTGCTTCATTCTTTGAAGTGTCGAAAAGTACACCTTGGGTACCTCTTGTCATCTTTGTCAATACTGATGTTAGGGTTTAAGATTTACTCAATGTTTATTCATAGGGAATAAGGGAATATAATATGGGGATAATATTGGGATCATGTTTCCTTATTCCCTACCAAGAACCAGTACCTTTAGCATTGACTCCAAGTACCTAGGCCCGGACCGTAGCTATCCCTAAGGGTCCAAGGACCCAAATAATAGGGTTGTAGGGCCCAAATACCATTAATATTATTGTATTTGGGCCCTAAAACTCCATTATTTGGGTCCTTGGACCCTTATATAGTCCCCATATATCCCTATATATCCCCTTATAACCCTTTTAAAGGGACCCTATTATTTGGGTCCTTGGACCCTTAGGCTATTGTTCCTGGGCAACCCACCGTGATGCAGGTTCCGTTAGTTCCTGGCGGGAGCTCAGATTTCTGCGCGGACCCCAATTCCTTTCCGCCTTGTGCAAATGGTAGTTTCCCAAAATTATGGGTACCTTTTTGGGGGTCCCTACCATCAGGACTATAGTATACTGGGGGTCTATATTGGGGTCCCCTTATTTTGGGAAACTGCCAAGTACCCAAATATTCGGGTCTAAGGTCCGCAACTCTTTTTAGGGTATACTTACTTAGCAGATAGAAGTACTTTAGCCTTTTTGGCCTTCCTTTTTTGGCAACTATATTAAAGTTTGAACTCTTTTAGCCCTGGTTATTGGGGAAGAGAGTATAGCATGTTGTAGTTTGAAAGCCTTCGCTACTTAGGTACTTCCACCCTCAGGGCTGTGCAACGTTGGTGTTGGTTGATAGAGAAGGAGATGTACCTACTAGCAAGGGGAAGCAGAGGATGGTCCTTTGCAATTCATATACGTGTTGAGCCCACCCCCTAAACCCTAAAGCCTGAACCCCCAGACCCTGAGTCGAGCAGACCACCCCACACCCTGAACCACTAACCCCGGGTTAAGGGTTTAGGGATTAGGGTTTAGGGTTTAGGGATTAGGGTAACCGTTAAGGAATTAGGGTTTAGGGTAACCCTTGAGGGATTGGGGTTCAGGGTTTAGGGTAACCGTTAAGGGATTAGGGTTTACGGTTCAGGGTAACCGTGAAGGGATTAGGGTTTAGGGTTTGGGGTAACCCTTCAGGGATTGAGGCTTAGGGTTTAGGGTAACCGTTACGGGATTGGGGCTTAGGGTTTAGGGTAACCCTAAACTCCAAATCGAGCTCTTTCTGTCCAACGGAGGGTCCAAAGAACCTCCCTTCCCCAAAAAAACAATTTAGGGTTTAGGATTTAGGGTCTAGGGCCTTTTTTAGGAAGGGATGAGGACCTCAATTCTTTTTTGGGGGGCCCATTGTTGGAACCCACCATATCCCCTAAATCCGTAACCCTTAGATAATATAGGTTCCTGGGTTGCACTAACATAGAGGTTATAGGTTAGGTAGACCCCCAACCCGCTAATTGTGGTGTAATAGGAAAATAAGAGGGCCGTACTATCACCGTTATCCAGTATAGTCACTAATACTGGGCCGAGAGGCAATTTGCTAGTCGCACCACAGGAGCATCAGTCTAAACTTTGTACAAAGGTGTTATATATGGTTCAGGGTTATGGGGTTGGGGACTAAACTCCTTGAAGGGGGTGATACAGGGGATTACAGAGGGAGTATTACAGGGTTATTATGGGGGGTTACTAGAAGTTCAGCCTATAGGCCGCATAAGCCTGGGCATCATATAGGATCCTAAATAGGTAACTAGTAGCCAGTCAAAGGGACAAGAAAGTGGAACATCAAGTGGACACAGGGTCTATATAGGGTTTGTAGGGGTATTTCACGAGAAGCCTTGATCATCACCAACATTATGGTTCTTGATTCCTTGTGTGTGCCCTCTTTGTTTGGCGGAGGCGTCAACGGCCCAATGATGTTGCCAGCCTGTGGGCATTTGCATTCGCTTCAACCGCTCCAATGGCCTGTGGGGCCAACGCATAGGCGAGGCCTCCCATCCCGTGCCCGAATGCTCGGGCTGTTACCTGTCGCAAGCGGGGCCAGGCTCGCCAGAAACAATTGATGAGTTTGGTTTTAGACCCTCAAGCTAAACCCTACCCCTAAAACCCTAAACCCCTAAACCCCTTGAGGGCTTGCTGAAAATCCATGCAGGCAAGTCCGATCCTGCTATGCAACTGTTGTTAGCTGGGTTTAGCGTTTAGGGTTCTTGGGTTTTCCGGGTTTAGGGTTGTGGGGTGTAGGGTTAAGGGTTTTAGGGTTTAGGGTTTAGGGATTGCGCCTGCTGGCGCTGGTGGGGCTAATGCCAGGCAGTCACAACCTAAGCCACCTGTGTTTCTCTAAGCCTAAACCCAGAAACCCTAAGCTCACACGGTTTAGGTTCCTAGAATGCCCCCTTGGAGGTATCGCAGGGCCTGGTATATCTTTAATCCTGAATTATAGGGGCACAAGTGACCACAGTTACCTGCAAATCAAAGATCTTTGCTAGGTTTAGGGTTTAGGGTACCTGCAATCCCAATTGCCTACAGTTTAGTAGTGGTTTCCACCACTTCTTCTTGGGTCATTCCCATACAGCTGTAGGTCATCAGAGGGTCTCAAGCACGCCCTGAATTCTAAACCTTTGCATTCTGAATTCTGAATTGCTGAATGAAACCTGAGCCCCACCAAACCTGAAACCTAAACCGCCAAACCCTAAACCTCTAAACCCTAAATCCTAAACCTCTAACTCCTAAACTCTGAACCGCATTGCCGAAGAGCGTGCAGGTGAGTGGATCTCTGTCTCTATAGAACCCTCACATGAGCTACTGTCAATACCAGGCCTACCAAGGGACCATTCAGGGATTAGGATTTAGGGTTTAGTGTTTAGGCTTACCCAGGCACCACTTTGGGTCGACACAGGCGTACCTTGGGTAGAACCGTATAGTCCATAAGTATGTTTCCTAATAGGAGTCCATGTACATCAAGTATTTAGGAAATCCAGTAAATGTCAAGCCCTGCAGCTTAGGCCTTAGATCCTAAACCCCTGACTAGTAACCATTTGAACTTGGACCCCCATTGCAAATGCTCCGTCGTCTTTTTTGCAGGTTACGGAAAACCGACCTGAGTTATAGTCTAAACTCTTAGCATTCCCCTTAATAACCCCTATAATACTCTCTTATAGAAGCCCCTATAAACCCTGCACCCTAAACTGCGTTAGCGGGTAGTATGGAAGGGAGGAGGGATGTCATCAGCATCACGCTCTATTGCTTCTCTCTCCCTGTGGCAAGTCCTAAGCCCTATGTGTACACATATAGACCATATAGAGGCATGTATACATACCTGTACAGGTATATATACATACATGTGCATATATGTGTATGTACAGATGTATCATGGTGATTTCCATCTTTTCCATTTCTTCATTCCCTACTTTGCGGGTCAGGGGGACTGAGTAAGTAGGTTAATGATAGGGATAACTGGTGTCAACATATGTTTATTTGGGTTTAGGGTTTCTGGTTTCGCGCTTATGGTTAAGGGTTAAGGGTTCAGGGTTTAATTAGGGGGAACCCTAAACCCTAAACCCTTGCTAAGTCCCTCTGACCTTTCAAGTACTATCCGCCGGAAGTATGCTTAGCCCAGGTCCTGAGCTTATTGTTCCTGCTGGCTGCGCAGCTTGTCGGAACAACTAGAGTTTAGGGTGCAGGGGTTTTAGGGTTTAGAGTTTACGTAGGGTTTTGGAGTTTTAGGGTTCAGCGGTTTAAGGGTTTAGAGTTTAGGGTTTAGAGGTATTAGGGTTTAGGATTTAGGGTTTACGATTTAGGGTTTAGGGGTTGTAGGGTTAGGATTTAGGGTCTAGAGTTTAGGGTTTAAGTGTTCAGGGGCTAGGGCTTCGGCCTTGGAAGTTGGATTTGTTTCAGGACTTTCGTTGTTAGATTTGAGGATGTTGGCCAAGGATATCTTTTCAGATTTGTAGGATCTAGGGTTGAGGATGTAGAGAACCCTATACATTCAAACCCAAAACCCTAAACCCTACAACCTGGACCCTAAGCTAGCAGGGTTCTTGGGCTTTGGCCTCAGTTCGTCATGTCTTGTGTGGCTGGAGTTGCTGGAAGTCAGAGCAGTCTGTCCTTAAGCCCTAAGCCTAGGTACCCCAGTAGTACCCTTTTTCCCTTTCCATTTTGGGGTCTCCTTATTAAAGCTGAATATCAGGAAAATGGTACCCTTATTATTATGGGGTTACTGGGGAACCTAGAAGCCCTAAGCCTTCGACCCTAAACCTAAACCCTGAGCCCTATGAGATGATTCGTGGCATGAGGGCAGTCAGGCGTAGCCCTCAGAACCTAAGGTCCTAAGCATGGGCCCCGGATCTTGGCCACGAATTGTTTCCTGGGCCCTCCATTGCGATTCCAGACTATTTCATAAACCCTAAACCCGTATGTAAGAGGTACTAAAGGACCCCATGGATTAAGGGCCCATGCTGAGCACCCACAATCCCTACTTGAGGCAGAAGGTGCAATTCTAGCATCGCCATGGCTGAAGTTGAAGTCATGGTGTAGGGAAGGACGAAAGCTGAATATAGCCCTGAGGTCTAAGGACCCAAATACTAGGGTTTTAGGGCCCAACTACCATAATATCAACGGTATTTGGGCCCTAAAGCCCTATTATTTGGGTCCTTGGACCCTTAGGGTAGCTTTTAGTATATATGGAATGTAATGTAGAGTTATACTTGCATTCAGGGGGATCCATAGGTTGTCTGTTTACTTGCTCATGGGTCCTTACATCAAGCCCTAAGCCCTCTACACGCGCCCTAAATCCTTGCAGCAGTCTAAAAACCCTAAACCCCAAAAACCCTAAAAACCCTAAAAACCCTAAAGGCCCTCAAAACCCTAAAGACCCTAAACCCTAAGCCCTAAACCCTCAAAACCCTGAAGGCCCTAAACCCTAAACCCATGTTGTGTCGCAGCGCCTTTACTCAAGAAGGGCGGATCATGTCCAGCCGCGATGTGACGCCGGCGGGCCGGCTGACCCACGCAACTGGGCTCTGACCTGGGCTTTCCCTGAAAGTATAGGTTTAGGGTTTTAGGGTTTTAGGGTTCAGGGATCAGGGTTAAGGGTTTAGGGTTTTAGGGTTTTAGGGTTTTAGGGTTAAGGGTTTAGGGTTTTAGGGTTTTAGGGTTAGGGTTTCAGGGGGGGGTTAAGGGATGAGGGTAGAGGGGAAGAGGTTACATCGGTTATGTAGCGGGTTACAGGGAGAGATAACATTTAGAGTTTTAGAGTTTAAGGCTTAGGGTTTCCAAAGAGTAAATTAGGGGTCCCACTCTGAGGGCCCCTATAACAAGGATATAGTCTTTTGGGGTTTGGCGTCTATATTGGGTTCCCCCATTTATGGAAACTAGGACACTACCTTACCATTTTCTACAGGAGGCTATGAATGAAGGTAATGGCCACTTTTCTTTCAACAGCTGAGAGCCTGGGGCCTGCATGGCAGAGCTAGGGGTTTGGATTAGGGTTTAGGATTTAGGGTTTAGGGTTTAGGGTTAAGGATTTAGGGTTTAGGATCTAGGGTTTAGGTTTAGGGTATAGGGTATAGGGTCGGAAGCACTGGACTTTGGCTGAAACTTTTGTAATAGCTGGCGATCTTCAGGGGAACGTGCTGTTTATCATGGCTTGGTCGTTAGGGTTTAGGGTTTAGGGTATCGGGTTCAAACAGGACATCAGCTTTTTCCGAAGCAAAATCTCTTTCCCCTTAACGTGGGTTAACATGTTATCATCAACCCTATACTCTATTTAGGGTTTAGGGACCCTGTGCTTACAAATGCTGCAACCCAGAATTAGTAGTGTTTTCAACTTGCGGGCCGAAGTCAAAAGTTATTTATGAAGTTTACCTACGCTCCAAACCCTCAGCTCCATAATCCAAACCCTTAAAGTTGTAGGTTCTCCTAACCCCCCGCCCCCAATTCTACCGCCGTTCATTCCCCTCAAGTACTGAGAGCAGCTACCCAGGCCATGTGGGGCAGCGAAGTGCCGGCGTCGAAGGCAACCAGACACAGCTGCGACTCCACAGATGGGTCCTTTGCCGTCGGCACAGAGGACGTCAGGGCTTACATGTGGTTTGTTGAAGTTTTTTTGTGGTGCTCAATTGCACTTCTCCTAGATCATTTTTTTGATTGTCCCCATTCAGCTTATAGTATCTCGGACCTAAACGCCCCATGATTTGCATACTGAGACCCTCTATAGGTTCGGGCTTCCAAAGTAAGACTGCTTAGGGTCCATGAGGCTCTTGCAGGGATGGTGAAGGGTTTAGGGTTT
>CAJNIZ010029780.1:553-20845 GCA_905231905.1 Symbiodinium pilosum | reverse complement strand
TAAGGGCTAGGGTTTAGGGTTTATAAGGTTTAGGGGGGTAGGGTTTGGGGTTTAGGGCTTAGGGTTTATAAGGTTTAGGGATTCGGGTTTGTGGTAAGGGTTTAGGCCAAAGGTTGGTGATGTTCCGGCTCGCCTTCAAAACCTCGAGCCTCAAAGTGCCAAACCCGAGACTCGAAAACTTATTTCTAAGGGTCCATGTGCCCAATACTTAGGTCCTTGAAGGGTGTATATATATATATATACATACGAGGGTTTATGGTTTCAGGCCCTACGGGGGGTCCAACTACCCAATAATTGATTAGGTCCTTGCGGGTTTGGTTGGGGCTTCGGTGATGGTACTTGTAGTGCAGATTTTGGGTAAGTATATGATTATTAACTACTTCAACCCTTAAGATAACCTAAATCACAGTACCTGAAACAGACCTCCCCCTAAACCCTAAACCCCTAAACCCCTGAACCCTACGCCCCTAAACCCTAAACCCTAACCGTAAAGTCACATTGCCTGAAAGAAGCACAGAGGTGGGTGGTTGGCAAAATTATGATCCCTTTTTGGATCCTTATCATAATACGGCACTTAATATTTAGGGTACCCAAAAAGGGATCATAATTCCTCCCCCTAAACCCTAAACCCAAAACCCTAAAACCCTAAAACCCTAAGCCCCTAAACCCTAAACCCTAAGCGTAAAGTCACATTGCCTGAAAGAAACACAGAGGTGTGTGGTTGTCAAAATTATGTTCCCTTTTTGGATCCTTATTAGAATACGGCACCTAATATTTAGGGTACCCAAAAAGGGATCACAATTCCGCCCCCTAAACCCTAAACCCTAAAACCCTAAAACCCTAAAACCCTAAAACCCTAAAACCCTAAAACCCTAAACCCTAAACCCTAAACCCACATTGCCTGAAAGAAACACAGAGGTCTTCTCTTCCCAGCAGTATGCCCAACGCTATCGACTTCGAGCTCATCTCCTCTAAGGGTGTGTCTCGGCAGGGTTTAGGGGTTCAGGGTTTAAGGTTTAGGGGTTTAGGGTTTAGGGGTTTGGGGGTTTAGGGTTTAGGGGTTTAGGGTTAAGGGGTTTGGGGCTTAGGGTTTAGGGTTTAGGGTTCTAGGTATGGGAGTTCCAGGGTTAAAGGTAGGGCGCTTCAAATAATGCCCCCTTGCCGCCCCCCCCCCGGGCTGAAACCCCAACAGTCTCTACAGAGCCCTGCAGCCCTTCTCAAAATTTCCTCGCTGAGGGGCCACTGAGGGGGTTTATTGTCACGCTCCGGGCCTGGGATTTGTTTGATATGTGTGTGTGGGTGGGGGGGGGGGGGGGGNNGGGGGGGGGGGTAGTAATGATATCTAGTAAGAAAGTAACAAATATCAAGAATGACTAACAGTGTCAATCACAATGCTGATAGTGAAAGTATAGGTAGTAACGTACCGTAGCAGCAACAAAAAAGTAATAGCAAAATGATGATAGACATAGTACTAGTAGTAATAATAATTAGTAGTCATACTAGTAGTAGTTCTACTAAGAACGGCAACACTCGGTATATCAATAGAATTGGTAACAAAAGGTCAGCATTGCCGCAGCTTGAAGTTTCGCAGCTGGTTCCAGAGATTAAGGTCTGAGCGCAATTTTTTCTCGTAGGCTACAGGGCAACAGGGTATAGGGTTTATACGCGTTAAGAGAATGTGCTCCGTGTGTATTACTCTTCTTGTTGCTTGACTGGCTTCTTGCAATGCGACAACTAGTGAAAACTTGCTTCCAGAAGCGTGCTCAACATAGTGTGATTTCTTGTGATTTATCTAGATGTGGAATTGGGCAGCACGCATGAAAGCGACATAGTCTGACGTCTCAAGATTCTTCAGCCCCTGACTGTTCTGGTATGGCTACCGGTACAAGTGAAAACTAAGCCCTAAGACCTAAACCCAAACCCTTGCAGGATCTCTTAATAGAGTCCTAGAACCCCTCCGCTCGGTAGTATGCTGGGGTACCCAATTTGGAGATGACGTCTTACCCGGAACCCTAAATACTAAACCCTAAACCTCAAACCCCAAAGCCCAAACCCTAAACCGCAAACCCTAAAGCCTAAATCCTAAAACATAAACCCGAAGCCTTAAACCGCGGCCAACAGCTTGAAGGTTGGTAAAGCCCCAACATCCTTTCGCCTTCCCAAGTTTCAGCATATCCCAGGAAGCTTGGGCGGAGCTGTCCTATCAACCAAGGGAGGGGGCTGAAGATCAGGACCACCCTCTTTCCGGTTTGAAGGGTTTAGGGTTTAGAGTTTAAGTTTAGGGCTTAGGATTTGGGGGTTTAGGGTTTTAGGGTTTTAGGATACAGGCTTTAGGGTTAAGGGTTGATGGTTTGGGGTTGGGTGCTTAACTCCACCCAGTAACAGTCCACAATACCGTTCATATTAAGGGCTTTATATGTTCATATTATCATGCCTATCCAACTGTTGCTGGGTGGGGCCAGCACCCAAGGTTTAGGGTGTAAGGGTAGGTTTATTTCGGGGTACTGCAAACATGCCCGGATTTGTGGCGGCGTAGCTCCCCTGCAGCAACAGTCATGTTACAACAGCCCCCCAGAAAATCCAATATTGTTGCTGTGCTAAACCCTAAAACGCTAAACCCCGCGTGGACGACCAGCCTATGAATTTTGACGCTTCGGGCTTGGGCCTCATGACGCGCTCCCAGACCCTAGCCCCCAAAAGCCCACAACTTGCACCCGAAAGCCCCAAATAGTCTTAGGAGCCTGAGGCTAGTCTGTGGAGATTTTTGAGTTAGAGTAGCCCTAAACCCTGAACCGCGTGTCAAGCCCTAAACCCTAAACCGTAGGGGTCCAGTATTAGTGTATCAATTTTTCAGGTTTCAATCTGTGGGCTTACAATGAGTCTGGACGAGGTAACCTAGACCCTCCAAGTACCAGGACCCTGCTTGCACCCCTAAATAAAGGTGCATGGTCCCCCATAGTTGTTAGATACGGTGTATGTATAGAGGGTGGATCCTAAACTTTAAGCCCCTATGTAACCTCTAACCTTAAACCCCTAAACCAGGCGCTTCGGCTGCAAGCCGGCAAGCCAGCTTTGCATTAGTTTTTGCAATTAGCCGCAGTTTTTCCCTCCTTGACCACAACTCCAAATTGGAGAAAGTGGTGCAATGTCGAGCAACCAGCAACTTGCGTCTTCGAGTGATGCAGGAGTAGGTTTGAACCAAAGCAGACAAGTACATGCTGGTCAACAGTACGAGGCAGTGCAGAGTTTGTTTTGGCGGCAGGGACAGGGCAAGCGCAGCGCGCCCACACCGGCTTACAGTGGCCTCACGACGCCGGCCGAAGCACCGGAGGCAGATGAAGCGGCCCGCATGAGGTTGAAGCCGAGGCGGAAGCGTCGGCTCCAACCCTCTTGCAGCCCTTCTCGCTGCAGCACGACGCCGCCCTCGAGGTTACAGTTTCGGCCCTGGGGATAAACCCCAATGACCACAACGCCGTACAACAGTGGTTGGAGAGGCCGGTAGCCAGCAACAGGGAGCTCTTCGCCACAATGAGAGCCTATCACGAGCAGGTGATTAGGCCAGAGATGTACTCCCTCATCGTGCAGCTCGAAACTGGCTTAAAGACGCTGAACAATGCATTGTTTACAATGAGGCGCGAGCTGTCGTGGATGACAGCGGAGAACCGTCTGGCCCAGAAGTATGTTTGCGGAGTTCAGCTTCTGACCAACGGTTGGCCGCAAGGCATGACCCCTCTGCAAAGGGAGTACCAGATTGGGTGGATGCTGCAACAGACACCCAAAGTCGCAGCATTTGTTCATGACCGCGGCCTTGTCACAGACCACAACGCCCATGAAGTGAAGAGGTACATGAACGCGCTCACCACCGAGCCGACCACTGTTCCAGCTGGCAACGAGTTTTACTCTTCCATGACGCTGCTAACGTTCAAAGCCTTTGAGCTCCGCAGCGATTTCCTGGAGAAGTACGGCGGCCCAACTGGATGTCCGATATACACCGATGAGCGGACAGTGGTCAAGGGCTACCACGTCAAAGTGGCACCGTGTTCGCCACAATGGCAACGCAAGCTGGAATCCCCTTTGAGAGTTTGTTGGCCTGCATTAATTCAAGTCCAGACCACAACTCCACCTCCAAGTTGACAGTGCTTTGGAAAACACTTACTCTCCTTGAGCCAGTGCAGGGTGATGACTTCAAAGAGGACATCACTGCCTGGGCCAGATTGTTTTATTTCGAAGAAGATGGAGAGTTCAAAGGGAGGTTGGAGATTTGCAGGGACTTGGAAAAGATTTTAATGAGTGCTCCCACTGAGACCACAACTCCTGAGTCCACATTGTGGGCCCAAAAGTGGAATCAGGTGCAGTGGGGAGCCCAATATGAACTTGATCAGGCTGAGGCAGCAGCATTTGCTAAAGCAAGATCAGAGGCCACACCCACAGGCAAAGGCCTTCAACTGGGCAAGGGTAAGAGGCACTGGTCCAATGCTGCAGTTCATGTCAACTATTATGAACCGTTTCCTTTCCCTTTGCAGTTCATTGTTGTTGACCACATCTATTTCAGTTGGGATGAGATGTGTGACAAGTTCAAGAAGCAGGAGCATAAAATTGGAGATTACTCAATTGCTACCTGTGGTGGCAAGCCTCCAGCTCCTGTGGTTTCTGATTTGCAGTCGCAGGCTGCTGCATCCGAAGCAGCGCCAAAGAAGGGGTCTCAGACCACACCTCCAAACTCAAAAGGGAGGGGCAGGGGCAGTGCCTGATGGTGCACCTGCAGAATTTTGATGGTCCCAACATGCGGCTGCTATTTCAATGCATGTTTCTTGCAGAGAATGTTTGGATCACAACTCCCCAAAGCCAGATCCAAACTTTTGACCTCTGCCCACATTCAGGACCCTGAACATCAGTGCACATTTGAAATTTATAAAGATGCCAGATGTTCTCTTCAAAGACCAAACCTACCCCTACATTGGTCTTTGGAGAAAAGGGGATCCCTGTTTGTGAAAGATCATAGCCAGCAGCTCCTTTTTGCACAGAGTCAGGAGCACTCAAGAACTTGCTTGAGCACAAAGCCTGTTTTCCTGACAGAGATCTTGATCATAACTCAGCAGGGTATTTCAGAGGGATGGGATAAAATTCAACAAGGTATGAGGAACAAACTCATGCATTCTAAGAATGGTAACACCAGGCTGGTACTTTTTCTAGATGACCATAACATTTATGGAAGCATTAGGCTCAACCTTTATGATAATCTCTTTCCAACTCTTCCAATTCTTGAAAACAACCCAGAAGCAGATCAACCAGTTTATACTAGGAACTTTTTGCTGTTGCATAAACCTTATGCGGATAAGTCTCAGGATTCTATCATCCAGACCACAACTCAGTTTCACTGCAGTGCAGTTTCCGCCGTCCCTTCTAAAAGAACAGGCAGGCGCCGTAAAAATTTTCTCCCAAATGGCCACATTATTTTTCGGAAAGTTGCTAAGCACAAACCCACAACCCTAATTAATAATTCACGGAATTCACCGCAACGCCGACCACCGCCTCCGAGAGGCGCGCCGGGAGCTCCCACAGGGAGCCACGAAGAGTGCCCCACAGGGCAAGTTTGTTTTGGCAGGAACGAATGCAACGCAGGAAAGGTAGGAAGGTTCGCAATCTTCCGACCACAACTCCTCTAGAGTACGGTTCAAGCCTTAGGTTTGGGGCTCTCAATGTTGAAGGTATGGCTGACACCCTAAAACTTAAGAGTTCCATTCAACTCATGGTAGAGCACAAGTTGGATGTCTTTCTGAAACTAAGTCTACATCCTATTCCTCCTATCTATCTGAGCAGTATTTGGTCATTTTGTCCGGTAATGCTAAGGATAAGAACGCGGGAGTAGGTGCGATCATTTCTCCTAAGCTTCGACCACACCTCTTGGGTGTTCTCCAGGTCAACACAAGAATTCTACATCTTAGTTTCAAAAAACAAGGCGGCAACGTCCACCTTATAGGAGTTTATGCCCCACACTCAGGCCTCGAGCTTGATGAAGTTAGGCAACCATTCTGGGATAAATTGGAAGAACAAATTTCCAAGATCCCACAACCAGAACCAGTTTACATTACAGGAGACTTCAATGTAAGATTTCAGGCATCACACAGGCATGATGAAGGGGTAACAGGCCCTTATGTTTTTGGTAAGGGCTCCAGGTACATTGACCACAACTCCTCTTCCAAAAGGTCTTCGTGCATTGGCTCCATGCAGCGCTTAAACATGGTGGAAGTTGCAAGTTATCGGACTCCGAATCTCATGCACCATATTACTTATAGAGATAAGGCAGCTCCTCCAAAAGATTGGTCACAGTTTCTGATGGATCCGCTAATCATGCAGCAGGTTTATGACAAGATTCACTTCGGATTAGGAGAGTATGCTCTAAGCACTGCATCCAACATAAGATCATTTCTTGAGATGGACACCCTGCTCCCAGCCCCTAAGGTACTTCCTCACCTCGACCCAACTTTGTTCCAGAGGCTCGACCACACCTTCACTAGAAGACAGTGGCTTAATTCCATCAACAAGTGCAGATCAAAACTCAACACAGGGTTTCCCAGTGATCATTACCTTATGGTTGCTGATGTGAAGGTTAGGCTCTCTGCAAGAACCCCATCGACCTCCCAAACCCCCTCAGCTGGATTTGGATAACAAACGTATTTTCAATGAGGTACTGCAAGATTTATGGGAGGATCCAGATCAAATCCTCACAGACCACAACTCAGAAGAAGTAGCTAGGGTGTATAAGGGAGTTATTTTCACAGATGGGTCAGGGACTAGGGGTAAGTGCAGCAAGACCACACCTGCTGGATGGGGCTGGTGCTTCCAGCGCGACGACCAATGGATCGAAGCTTTTGGGCCAGTAGTTACTGATCCTAATCATCTTCTCTATAGGGGAGCTCAAGTGGGATCCAACAACACTGGTGAGTTAACAGCCATCCTTGAAGCCGTCATTTATGCAATTGACCATAACTGGCACACGGTCTCAATTAAGTCGGATAGTCTATGGTCTATAAAGGTCATGAAGGGTATCTGGAGAGCAATGAGGCACAAACAGCTGGTTAACTACATCAAGTCTCTCATTAGAAATTCTAGTCTCAAAGTACAGTTGGAGTGGATCAAAGCACACGTAGGGTTTGAGGGCAATGAAAGGGCAGATAGGTTGGCAGAAGAGGGTAAGAATAGTATCGGCCGTTTCGGCACTAATTCCTTACCTCCTACCTCTGGACCACGGCCAGTGATAGCTCCGGAGGCTAGCGCGGTAATAGGGGGTTTAAGGAAGCGGCAACACAGACATTTCATTACAAGCATCTTCAGCCCCGCAGGCCCTGGATCTCTCAGGCTACTCTGCAGAAACTTGAAGAAGCTAGACTGGCCGAAGCCAACCAAGACCACAACTCAAGCTATCTACGTAACCTAGCTAAAAGGTCCGCGCGTAAAGACAGAATACAGTGGATCCACGAGAAACTCACGGATGATCACAGTCAGTATCAACAAGAAATGTGGAGAACAGTTAGGGGTCAAAAGAAAGGCTTCCAGGGAAAAGAGAGATATCTGGTGGTTAACAACAAGCCGGTTCCGTGGTCTGAAACACACAAGGCGTTCCGCGACCATCTCCAAAACAACCAATGGCAGAAACCCACAGGGAACACCGCCAACGCTGATGTTCTGAACGCCCGGCGAAAACTTCGCCAGCCGGTGGTTGACCACAACTCCTTCTCCCTTGAAGATCTTCAGACTGCTATCGCTAAACTCAAGTCCCGTAAAGCTCCAGGCCCAGACGGAGTTCTAAACGAGCTATTCATGATGCTTGACGATCAAAACTCTTTAACACTCTTGGAATTCTACAACAACATTTGGGAAAGAGGGGATGTTCCTAACGAGTGGAAGGAAGCCATCGTAGTTTCAATTTATAAGGGTAAGGGAGCAGATACGGATCCTGCTAACTACCGTCCTATCTCCTTGCTTAATTCCATTTATAAACTATTTGCAGCGATGTTACAGAGTCGTTTGGCCAACCAGCATGAATCACATATTCGGGCTACGCAGTACGGTTTCAGGGCTAAGCGCGGAACAATGCATCCCCTGTTTATACTTAGACGTGCTATGGAGTGGTCGGAAATGACGCATACACCTCTTCATTTTTTGCTATTAGACTGGAAGCAGGCGTTCGACTCTATCGACCACAACTCAATGCTCATAGCTCTAAGACGGTTCGGTATTTCGGAACGGGCGCTGAATATTATCTCAGCGATTTATACGGACCCCACATTCTACACTACGGGTATGGATGGGTCGCTTGAGAAAGGCTTTGTCGGCTCAGGCATTAGACAGGGCTGCCCGCTAAGTCCGTATCTTTTTGTGATGGTCTTAACTGTGCTTCTGGAAGATTTAGATTGGGGACTCCTGAACAAGGGTATACCAACTAACACTTGGTCCACTGGTAAGCCGGTATATGACTTGGAGTATGCGGATGACACCCTGCTTATAGGGAAGACCACAACTCAATTGCAGGCCATCTTAAGAGAAGTGGAATTGCAAGCCCAGTTGTATGGCATGCGCCTCAACTACTCCAAAACTGAGATTTTACACGACGTCAGAAGAGCTGCCCCTAAGCTCACCTTCTTGGACGGGTCCCCCGTCCCGACCACAACTCAGGCTAAGTATTTTTGTTCGTTAATTTCTTGGCACAAGCCCTTTGAAACTGCGTTTATGCATAGAGCTGGGATCGCTGAAGCATCCTATAAGAAACTTGGGTTGGTGTGGAATAGCAACCTGCAGTATAGAGAAAAGCTTAAAATCTTCCAGTCGGTTTTCATTTCTACGCTCATTTATGGTCTGGACGCCCTCACCCTTCAGGACAAACACCTCAAGCGAGTGGATGCCTTCTACTACAGGTTCTTACGACGTATCGTTGGCATTAAAGCCTCATACTATTCAAGAATTTCGAACGTGGAAGTTTATCGAAGGGCCGGAAACCCCCGCAAACCATCAGATACCCTGAACAAATCCCAGCTCAAGATGGTAAAACAAGTTTTTACTGCTTCAACCCTGGACCTGCTGCACCACGTGGTCTTCAGCCCTGCCCTTAAGGATAGAATCCAAGCTACCGGCCGAAGGAGGGGTGGTAAAATTCCTTACTGGGTAGAGATCACAACTCAGCGTCATTTCAGGGATGATTGGAACCGTTGCTCGAGATATGGCATACTAGGACCAAATCTAGTATATGCCGAAATTGTCAAGATCTCTGCAAAGCTTGCCCGACGCGGCGCCAATGCGCGCAAATCAGCACGCACAGCCCTAGCAAAAAGACCCTAAACCCTAAATCCTTAACCTCTTGACAGCTGACAGGCTACCCTAAACCCTAAACCTTGTAGGTACATGCGGGGAGTTTGTCTAAAATCAGGCCATAGTGTTGCAGGGATTGTTATGCCCTAGGCATCCAAGTCGCCCAAAGTAGGTGCTACAGTTTAGGGTTTAGGATCTAGGGTTCAGGGTTTAAGGTTTGGGTTTTAGGGCTTGGGACCCTAAACCCTAAACCCTGGGGTTCAGGGTTTGGGTTCACTGTTTAGGTTTAGGCTTCAGGGTAAGGACCTTGAGGGCCAAAACTTAGATTCCCGGCTTGCTACTCAGAATGCGCAAGTGACGGCATATCTACCCGGAGACCATCAAGAAGATTTGGGTCCAGAGGCAAGCTCTTTGAGTTTGGAAGCATCCTCTATACGGTTTAGGGTTTAGGGTTGAGGGTTTAGGGTCCTCTGACACCAAGTACCTACAGTTTCGTATTGGCTGCCTGTGAACCAGCAAGTATATTTCATAAAGCTGTAGGTAGTTGGGGTTGCCGGTAATCCCCAAACTGCAGACCAACCGCAAAATCTACGCCTGGGCAGGACAGATGCATCATAAAGTCCAAGACCGGAAGGCAGTTCACAGTGCCGCCCTCTCAGCTTCAAAGACAGATCAGGTGTCAGGGTTTAGGGTTCAGTAAAGATAGCAGTTTCCATATATAGGTGAGTATTACCCCATTATGGGGATAATGGTGAATCAAATGGAAAGAAAATGGAGAATGAAATGGGAACTGGGATTACATACATAAAGAGGGCGGTCCCAATACAGACCTCTAAATATCATAGTTCTTACTAAGGTACCCTGGAACAGGTAACTCTAGCTTTGGGACCCCAAACCCTAAACCCTAAACAAAACCCTAAACCCCAAATGTTGCCGCATGGTGCACTCAGAGGCTCTTCTTAGGTGTCCGTCGCAGCCAATGCATGTGGCAGCAGCGTGCCAGAACCTGCTGTAGAATATTCCCAGAAAGTCCAATATCCCTTACTTAGGGAATATACTTAAAAGTATATTAAGGGCCCTTATTATCATTTGAGGTATTTCCCTGATTAAGGGATATTGCACTTTCTGGGTTGTGTGGGAACTTAACCGTGGGAGTCAATGTCTGTGGTATCCGATTTGGGGCTTAGGGTCCGGACTTGCATGCTTCAAAGGCTGCACCCTATCCTAAATTCCAGACCGTACCACTAAACCTGTGAACATTGTATCCCCCAAGGGCTGGTTCAGTTCGGCACAACGCCCTGAACTTCAGCGACGGTCCGGACGGTCAGGCGCGGGTCTTTGCAAACGGGGTCTTTGCTAGCGGTTTTCTGTAAAGTTTTAGGGTTTAGGTTTCCAGTTTACGAGACTTCGCTTTAGTGAACATTTCTCAAGATGAGCACCGTATCGTCCTTAAGTGACACCCACACGGTTGTTGAGGTTCTACGGGTGTCTCATGATCCCTACAGGGTTTGGGTGTCCGGGGTCGCACAGGTTCTTGCGCGGAACCGTGTGTAGCAGGTACTAGCCATCTCACTCCATTCCTAGTCTCACTCTATTCCTAGTCTGGATGGTTGCGCATGACATTCATAACTGTTCAGGCCTCTGTGTTCAACAACCACTGCTGACCACTATATAAACCCGATGTCCATTTCCTGCTTTCCACGTTCTTTTTTTTAAGTGATTCTACATAAATTTCTGACAATTATCTAGGACCCAAAACCTACTCATCCGCTGTAACCCCTTCAAAGGGCGCACAATCTTGGTAAACCTAACGCTAAACCACTAGCCCTCTTGGGGCTGGACGCGGTTGGTCTTTGTGTTTATTGTTGAGAGTTTTCGGTGAAGGGTTTCGGCTTCGCGTCTTAGGGTGAAGGGTTTAGGGTTGAGGGCTCTCAACTGTATACGTCCTTTGTCCAAGCGCGTGGATTTCTTTGTGGCAGAAAAGGAAAGACACCGGTCTGTGTGAGGAATCACATGTTGTGGTTTTCGTGGTGCTTTCTTCGGCAACCGTAATTCTAATTCACTGGATGCCCCGGAATACGTCTTGCCTTGCACTTGCGAAGGGGCACTCCGATGTATTCGGGCAAGCGACTTGATGCTGCAAGAGGAGATTGCTTATATTTGGGTTCTTGTTTTCAGGCAGTCCTCCTGTTCTGGGTAGCGAAAACTGCAAGCTGCAAGCAGGGTTTGATCCACAATCTAGGCCACAGACCTGCACTCCTTAACTGATGGCACAAACTTCCCTATGACTTAAGTTCCCAGCACAATCCCTTAGCCCTGAGCCCCAAAACGATCCTTGAACTCAAGCCCAAGACCCTGAATCCACATCCCCAAAGCCCGCCCACTAAGCCCAAATCCCTCTAAACCCGAAACCCCCAACGTAAACCACGAAACCCAAGATTCGTTGACAAGGGCGGCTTACTGGCAACAACGGAGCCTATTCGGACTCCAGGTCGGCTGGGTTTCCGCCTTGGGGTTTGGGGTTTAAGGTTGTCCAGTTGAGGGTTTGGGGTCTGGGGTTTAGGTAGGTTTCTGTGCTTGAGCCTGCGGATCCGAGCTTAAATGTCGAGTATGATGGGCAGAATAATACTTTTGATTATGTATATATTCAAGTTCAGGATTTACAGTTTAGGGCTTAGGGTGGCCATGGCAAACGATAGGAAGAGTGGCCAGTCCCTAAGTCTAAACCCCTAAACACTAAATCCTAAGTCCGAAGTCTTAAGCCGAGTACGAATGATGAGAGACTAGCTTGATCAATTGATCATCTCAAATGAACCCTAGGCGCAGCGATGGCTTCAAACCGCTTAGGGTCCAGGGTGTTCTGGATCTTTGTCTGGGAAGCCCTAAACCTTGAACCGTGAGCCCTGAACCCTAAGCCTAGTCCCTAAGCCCTAAACCGTCTGGCAGCTGAAAGTTGTAGTTTCAATTCTTCCGGTGACACCTTGCCAGCTGCACATAACTCCTTGGCATTTACCTAGGACCTTATAGACCCGCAACTTCGTGGGGCAACCCTAGATTCCTATTATAGGTACCCAAAAGTTTGCTTTTCTCAGGGTGCGAAGTGCCATAGTGCCATGGTGTGCTCTGAGCTGAAGGATGTCACCACCAGACAACCAAAGCTAGACTCATATGAGCTGTAGTCTAAACTCCTTAAAATCGGATATATAGGGGATTATATAGGGGACTACTATAGGGGTTATTAAGGGGGATACTAGGAGTTTCTGTTGTAACTCATATGTTTCAACCTTAGTACACTCACATGCACACGCTGAGCGTGGAAATATGTTCTTCCTATTTGGCTTCGTGTTTTTTGGGCGTTCCTAGAAGCACCGCCGCAAAAGTCATTGTTTCATCCCTAGGGGCCCTTATTTCGAGGTTGCGGGGCTTAGGGCTCACGGTCTAAGGTTTCCACATATAGGTTTAGGATGTAGGGTTTAGGTTTCGGTTTAGGGTTCCCCACACGTAGTGGTGCAAGATCTCCATTGTGAATAGTTGGCCTCTAACGGAAGATTGATGCCAAGACATCTTCAAGTATCCCATTTTCGTCATACATGTGCTATAGTTTAGTCTAAACTCCTGGAAGGGGGTTATCTAGGGGACCATTATAGGGCTTATGATTCAGTGGGATACTTGGATTTTAGATTATAGCTCACATGTAACAGGTATTCAAGCATGTACTATTCGGTGTTCCGATGTGTATATTTGTGTACCAAATATGCGCAAGTGCATGCACAAGCAAAGGTATCGTCCTACGTATTCATACAGGGACGCATGTACATATATTTTATTCGTTTATGTGAATATAAACAGTATTGATATGTCAGTCCAAAATATTGAAATCCAATGCTCACTGAGACTTCAGGTTTGGGCTTCACATGAGGTGGTATGTTTAGGGTTTTTATTCCCCTTAAGTAGATAGAACATGGCTTTGGGAATATCAGAATAAGATCCCCATATACCTTATATTCTATCTACTTAAGCGGCTATAGGATGTAGCGTTGTCTGGGTGCTGCCATAACGCTAGAGCTGTCCTCAATGTGGCAAGTATGGAGGCCATATGTCCTTAGAAAAGATCCCTTGTAGGGCTGTACTACAAGGGACACGGAGTATGCAAACGAGTAGGAGAAAAGTGCCGGGACTACCATAGTCAGGATACGTACTTTATAGTTCAGTCTGAGGAATGCCTAGAACATAGCATAGGCCCTAATGGCCTTCCAGGCCTCAAAACTTTGAGAAACTTGACACCTAGTGCAAAGCATACTTTGGAACGTCTGCATTGCAGTACTCAAGCATGTGGTGACCCCATTTCTTGTGATTTCTTGTGGAACCAGGTGAGTATGGATGCTAGACTTCGTGTGTGTGAGAGTGGACCTTTTAGATTTAGGGTCAACATTTAACTCTGAACCCTTGGAACTAAGCAGTGCGCCCCTAAATCCCCCTAGAAGTGCCTAGTGATGAGGGTTTAGGGTTTTTGGGGTGTGGGTTTTGGGTGTAGGGTTGAGGCGTGCCCCCTGGATGTCCGGTTTCACATGATAATGGGGGGAGGTAATGATGAAATTCCCTGGGCCACACAAAGTCCTGAGTTTTTTTGTTTTTACCTTAGCTTTGATTGCGAACCTCTGATTTACCTGATTTGCCTATGCGCACACTGGCCGTTCAGGGGGTGATTATAAAGGGATGGTCTCTTAATTAAGCCGATTCTTACACCTATTGCTATTATTGGTTTCCTGTACTGTCCTAGGAATTAGTTTTAGTTTTTCATTATAATATAACCCTAGGGAAATATCAAATTATTTTTATTCATTATAGGTCTAAGGAGACTGTAGCTTCTACTCTCACTCCTACTCAACTCCGAGAGAGCTCGGGCCCCAGACATCTTAGTACGACCCCTCCAATTTTCCGGACCTCTGTCCGCTTGAATCTCCGGAGGGGTGGGTTATTCTAATGATCCCAACCCTAAGGGTCCAAGTACGTAATAATCATATACTCACCCAAAACCTATACTATAATTACTATTACCCAAATCCCAAGTACCTAATTGTTGGGTACTTGGACTCTTAGGGCAACATTTTTACAAGGTGGACTAGACGTCGGTTCCACTGAGGTTCTGAATCCCTTGTGGTCCTAGATGTTTTCAGCTTGTGCATGTCAAGGTAGACCCTACCTGAACCCCAAAAGTATGTAGAATAATGGCCTTTTGGGCTGTTATTCTGGGTTTGAGGCCATCATTTTACATACTTTTGGGGTTTAGGTAAACCCTAAAACCCTAAACCCCGAACAGCATCCTTTTTGGACAGGTCCTCTGGGACACGCCCCAGGCCAGCTTTTCTTTCGTTTCCTTGTCCGAGCTACAGACTAAATTTAGGTTGGGGGGGACCTATAGAGGACAGACTATACAGGGTTTTGGGGGGGACCTATTCACGGATATACCACAAATTTCGTCCAGGGCTCAAATCATGAGAGTTTAGGCCCCGATTGCCTTAACCTGAATGGGTCTTGGCACTTGAAACCCTATGATTAGGGCTTAGGGTTTAGGATGGTGTAGGGACCCTTATAGGGTAGAGTATCCAATAACCAGTGCTTAGGGTATAGGGTTATTTGCCAAGCGGGCGGGGGTTTACGCTAAACCCCCCATTGTCGTTTAGGATTTTCGGTTCAGGGGGATATGTACCTTCAATACTTTACGAGTCCCACACTCTAGACCCATCCCCCCCCCCTTTATCTATAGGCCTTTGGTCTTTGGGGGGGAGGGTTACCTGGGTTCCCACACCTATTTTGGAAAGGTGGGTCATGGCCCATACATGTTGATTCGGTCCCACGATACATGTTTTCCAGGTAGAATAGGCGTTGGGCACATGAACCTGGCGGCCGAACTGTACCTTTCTCAGAAAAGTACAATTCGGCCCCCAGGAAAACCCGGCCGCTGGGTACTAGTACCCTAAACCCTAAACCCTAAACCTGCACCAGGATAGCAGTAGGGAGGTTGGTCTAGAGAGGGCGGTGAACCAACCCCATGAGTATGATCTCCCGATCAATAGGCCCCCAGACCTAGGGTTTAGGGGTTTAAGGTTTAGGGTTTAGGGATCAATAGGCCCTCGGACCTATTCTGACCCTACCCGCGGGTGGGGAACCAGCCCACCCAGATAAAGGGGTGGAATCTCAACCCTAAACCTTAAATACAACAGGCGTCCAGTCCCTCATCCATTCCTTAACAAGTCCCCCCGACCCTCCAAGTGGACCAAAGCTTTGGGAGTGCATAATTGGGCTCCTGGCATGGTAGAAAAGAACCACCCATATAACAAGGTTTAGGGGTTGGGGTCTAGGGTAGAAAAGGCAACCCACCTGAAATTACAGTCAGAACCTAGCTAGAGACATCCAGGGACCTTTAAGGAAGTGGAGCGGCTCGCAGTTTATGACTGGATGCGAAAGTAAGGTATAGTGACCTGACCCTTCACTGAACCCTGAACCCCAAAGAGTCCGAAAACTCGAAAACCTAACCTTTAAGCCATCAACCTACTCCCTAAACCCTACACCCTAATCCCTATAGACCCTAAACCCTAATCCCTAAACCCTAAACCCTAAACCCCAATCCCTAAACCCAAAACCCTAAACCCCAGACGCAGAGGCACTGTCTTCAGATTGAGGATCGCGCCTTTGGCCGATGCACACGGCTTAACACGGTATTGGAGATCTAGAAGTTTAGGGGCTTTAGGGTTTAGGGTTTAGGCTTTGGGGTGTTGGGGTTGTTTAAATTTAGGGTTTAGGGTTTAAGGTCATGATTCGTTTTTTGGGGGGCTTGGTGGTGTTTAGGGTTTCGGGTCATGGGTTCCCTACTCCTCCACGGGCAGTGGTATAGGGGGGATGAGGTAAGAAGGCTTAGAATTTAAAGTGGTGGGGAGGAAGGTTTCAACCTGTTGTGAAAGAAGAACTGCTCGTCAGGGGTTTTCAAAGTTGAGGGTTACAGTAATGGTTTCAGAGTTGTGAAAGTTTTGGTGACGGTTGCAAAGTTCAGGGTTCAGGGTTTGAGGTTTCTGGAAACTTGGTGAAAAGTGTAGGAGGTTTAATGGAACGCTTTAGGGTGCTGGCGCCTACCTCCTTAAACGCGTGCAACTCACCAATATTGATTTAGTCCCCTACCTACCCCACATACGGCCTCGAGCATGCTGCTGATTGGCTTGCGGCAGGGCGCTGATCAGCTTGCGAGAGGTCGGTGCCAACTTAGGCCTGCTTTGGGACAAGCGCCCGTTTGGACCGTTGATGCTGGCACGGCAGAAATTTCGGATTGGCTAAGCCACCTCCTGAAGAAGTACAGCCCCTCGTCGGAGGATACGACTTCGCACTGCCTTAAGCATACTTTATTTGGTTGGATGAGCCGTTTCGGCATACAGGGGGAGACGCAGGAGCTACTGGCCCATCACTCAACAGGCCCCGTCAGTGGCATGTTTTGCACATTCCTCAGGCAAGCCCAGAGAGCATCAGCCAGCTGCAGAACTCACATACCATGGCACTGACTCGTCTGGATCAACACACTATAACAAGGGACGTCCTTACTGGCCCTATCAGACAGATGCAACAAATGCTTCAGCAGATCAGTAAGGGGTCCTTTCACCCCGATGCCACCAGAAGCGGCTATTTCCTGCGGGATGACATGCGAATCCCTGAATTCGTGGGACAAAATCGGCGCCGTTTCCGCGGCCTCGGCTTGCAGCAAAACCACAATCCCTTGTATGATATGATATGAGTACATATAAGCCTGGTAGCTTTTCAAACGTATGGTCGCTTTGGGGTACTACGGCCCTGAAATTAAACAACCAGGGTCCCAGAAAACGGGACCATAACTTTGAACCACTCCCCCATATACCTGGGTTCCATACAGCACCCGGCATTTCCTGAGCCTACATACAATGCACATCAGACAACCCCGCTTCTCTTGAGAAGACGCCTACTAATAGGTTTTATGGGTTAGGTTTGGGGGTTAGGGTTTAGGTTTAAGGTTTAAGGTCGGGTTTAAGGCTTAACGTTCGGGTTTCGGCTACTAACCCCAAGCCGTCCAAGCTCTGCTGATTGTTTTTGCGTTCTTGACTGTACAAGACATCCTTTTGGGATTTGAGGACGAGGCTTTCGTCACCCAAGCCCAATCAGCTCCCAAACGGCTGCATGCCGCAACCTCCACGCTAACGCCCGAGCTCTAAACTACCAAGCCACGATTTAGGATTGAGGGTGAGCCCCCATGCTCACGCCCGAAGCCCTCAAGTTTGAATCCCTACACCACCCCTTGCGCCGCGAACCCGGAACCTGAAATCATCTGAATCCTAAATCCTGCAGACTAAGCCCTACATCCTTTATCCTCAACCCTAAATCTTTCATCCCAAAACGCAACCCGCAGCCCCAATCCCTAAACCCTCGATCTATAACCCCTAAACCCTAAACTTTCAATCCCTTAACCCCAAGGTCTAAGCCCTAAGCCCTAGACCCTAAGTCCTTAAAGCCCTAAACCGTATATTATTCCAAGACGCAACCCTAAACCCCAAACCCTAAACCCTTCCGAAACCCAAGGCCCTAAGTCCTTACAGCCTCAAACAACCCCAGGTCGGGCTTGTTCTGTGTGCTCTGATCTGTTGCTTGGATGTCATGGGAAGTTTAAGGCTTAGGGTTGAGGGATTAGGGTTTAGGGTTTAGAGATTAGGGTTTAGGGTTTAGAGATTAGGGACTAGGGTTTAGGGAAGTTCAGCCAGAGCTATCCTTGTGTGGCATGACCCTAAGGGTTGTAGATTTAAGGACTAGGGCTTAGGGCTTTTCAACAGTTATGGAGAATCAAGTGGACAAGAAAATGGTCAACAGAATGGAGACTGAGATTACGAAGGGATTTGCTGGGTGGATGCTAAAGACCCTGCATGACCCTAAGTACCTTATACTGGAAAATTCGCTACCAGATACTTCGTCATGTAGGACTTCAGTATCAACAGTTCACTATCTTGCTCTTGCTTGAAAGGGAGCAACAGTATGTGAGGGTACTGTGGAGGCCAGCATCTTCGCACATGGGTCTTCAAAATCCCAAAAGGATGTAGGAATGGCAGCGTGTAGAACGGCACCCCTAAACCCTAAACCCTAAACCCTGTTGGCAGTCTAGGGCTTCAAGTTTAGGCTATACACTTTGGTTTGGGGGTTAAAGGTCTTGTGTTTTTTTTAACGCTCACGGCATCGTTGGAATTTGGAAATGCTGCCTGGGGTTATAGTGGTAGTCTTTGATTTGGAGGAAAAAGACAAGACCTCAAACCCGAAACCTGCCTTTACCTATATGGTCCCAATCTATCCTGGACATGGCTACGGCTAAAGCGACTGATGATGGACAGAATGCTGCATGGCCCCTAAGTATATAGTCCCCCTTAACTAGATAGAATTTGGGGTATGCGGGGATCTTATTACAATATACCCACAGTCATGTTCTATCTACTTACGTGAAGCCAGAAACCCAATACCTGGCTCTGGTATCTATGGTGCGGGGATCAGGATTTCTGTGTCCGAAGCCCAAAACCCTAAGCCCTAAACCTTAAACCCTAAGCCCTAAAGCCTACATTCTAAACCCTAAGCTCTACAGCCTGGCTGAAACCCTAAACCCTCGAGAGCTTCAGGCTTCGGGTTCAGCAGTTGAAAACCAGGAAGGGTGAGACCCTACCAGAACTGGGAATCTGGTATTAGGGACAGCTCGGGAAAAGTTTTTATATGAAGGTGAAACTAAGCTGCCCGCACACGAATAACTGAAGTAGACACGGTGCCTGGTCAGTTTGAGGTTTCACTTAACGTTAACCCTAAACTTAAACCCTTGACCCTAAAAGGTTTGCAGCACCTCTCCTCTTCATGACGGAGGCTTGACGCTCGGACTTGATCATCGGGGGCGCGCGGTTTCGCGCTGATGTGGTCTAGGGTGTAGGGTTTAGGGTGTAGGGTCCAAACAAATAAAATGCAATACGGTCTTGCGGTGCATCATATGACGATTTGTTTAGGATGATTAGGAATGGTATTGGCAGCTACTCAGGCCTCTATTTATGCTATCTAATTGATTTTGCTGGTGGTCTTTTCGACACACACATAAGCCTTAATTACATCCCGAGTGCGCATATGTCTAACAATAGGGTTCAAAACTCTGCACCCACAACAACAGAACGCCAACATTCCTGAATGCAAAGCCCTGAGGCCTAGATACCAAGCCCTTAAAGTGGCGGCCTGCGATGCAGGACTTACAGGGCCGCGTAACTACAGCGGCTGAACTACAGAAGTTGCCCTCTTGACATCCGTACGATGTTCAAGCCATGCATGTTATGGTTTGCTGGAAGGCTCAGAGGACTCAGTATGCTATGAAGTTGTTTACGAACCCGCTGGTTGGGTGTGGCATGCTGATAAGCCTGAATAGATTACTTGCTCAGTCCTCTGCGCTTTCAGAGCTTACGGTTCAGGGTTCAGGATTTAGGGATGAGAAGAGATCGTAAGGGCTTCCTTTTCAGGATATTGCAGCTGTTGAAACGCATCATTTTGCATCTCTTGTTCACTGAGGGAACTTTGCAAGGATTTAAGCAGTCTCGGCCCCAAAATGGAGAATTCCCTTCTCGTTTTAAAACTTGCAGGTGCAGGGCAAGTATAACACCGACCCTTGAGAACCCAACTGTAACCATCTGAGCTATAGTCTAAACTCCTTGAAAGGGGTTATATAGGGGATTATGTAGCGGACTACTAAAGGGGTTATTAGGGCGGGTACTAGGAGTCTAGACGATGGCTCATATGAGTTGGTTGCCTTGGTTGGCTTAAGTACACTGAGAATCAAGTTGGGATGTCTCCAAGCCTGCAAGCAGAGAATGGAGGAAGGTATAGCCCCCTTTAAGTACATAAAATATGGTTTGGGGTATATGGTTAATAATAAGATCCCCATATGAGCGGCGGCCAAAACCCCCC
>CAJNIZ010029779.1:156631-184395 GCA_905231905.1 Symbiodinium pilosum | reverse complement strand
ATCACCACAGGCAGAAGATTAAATATCCGCAGCAGCGGTCGTTTGCGGCTGTCGAAGCTGTGATCAGCAAAGGAAAAGCTTTTCAAGAACCTGCTGAATGATGGTCCATCTTCCGTCTCAGCCATGTCTTTCTGACACTCCAGGAACAGCTGAGAAAACTTCGGCGATTTTTCTAGCAATTGTGAGATGCTTCTTTCCCCACTGACCAAACTTTCCAGCGTCTCTTTGAACAGGCTAGGCAGCTTCGAGACGACCAACTTGTCGATCGACCTGTATCTATGGGCCGCGTCCCGAACAATTAAACGAAGATTTGGTAGTAGAGGTTCATAGTCCGGCTGTTGCCGCAAATCAGATCCAGAAGGAGAGGCTTCATACAGGCACCTCTGCTCATTGGGACCTCCATCGGCAACGGCAGTGAAAACACTTTCACACAACCGCTTGAAAAGCACATTGTCCAACCTGTCCTCGTCACTGCCGAACATGTTGTTCTCATTTCGCTTGCAACGGGCGGGTTTGGTGCAGATTTGCTTGAATAGCAATTCCAATGCCTCAAGGGTACCCCTGCTGTTGTCCTTCAACAAGTCTTGTTTCACAACTCCAAGTAGCATCTCATACATGCCAGTCTTTCCAAGGACGCGCGCATAGGCAACCAGATGATCACCGCCTTTGTCCACGGCTATGCCGACAGCGTTGCACTGCTCGATTCGAGCTCTGTCAACCTCGCTGATGACCTCCGCCATGCAAAGGATCATCTTGCGAGTGACAGTTTTGCTGCCGTCTGCTGCGCCGCCAGGAGTGAGCTTAGTGCCAACTTCCGAAGATTGCACTCTGCCGCGCTGCTGCTGGTAGCCAACACGTGAGCAAAGCAGGTCCAGGGCAGCAATCCAACGGTCCATCCGCGGAACGTCCGCAGCAATAGTAGAAACAGCACCGCCATCTTCGGCCAATGATGTCTCCACAGCCTCTGCGGGCACCTCAGTTGGTCCGTCCAGAATGGCCTTCAAACAGGCTGCGTGCTTCTTACCACTTGCATGCTGAGTGATGTTCTTCACGCTCATGCTGCTTGATCCCTTCATGTTCACCTGGAAGTTGGCCCAAGCATTGTTGGCATTCTGCACATGGCACACGTAGCACCCGATCTTAAATTGTGGCGACTTCAGCGGCACCAGCCAAGGAAAAATCGAACCATTTTTCTGGAAAGTACATTTGGACTTCCAACTGTGCACGCGGCTCTCAGCGTGTAAGGATGTCGAGCCCTTGCGTAGCCGACCAAGATAGCCTTCCCATGAAATGTGAACCACTTACAGCGCAGTTATCTGACCCTTTCCAAACGCTTCTCGACGTTTCATAGGGGGAAGAGAAATAAAGATGGCCTAAGACCCTCGAACCGGCTGGCAATTGACACTTGTAATACGACTAGCGATAACTGTTCTGAGCTTCGACAGCCCGGGCCTGCTGCAAAGTGGCAGTGTGCGCACTTCTGAAACCCCAACTCACAGGAGTCCAAATGGTGTCGCAGGTCATCCAGTCTGGCACGGTCAGCGCTTGGGATGCTTGTTACCACCGGCGCCTCCAGAACAACTTTCGGCTTGCTTGCCATTGCTGGCGCACGGAGCTCTGGCGGAGCACTGTCACTCATTACTCTTACAATCTCTTACATAAGCAGGTCCCACTCTGGCGGGGCAGGCGTGGTAACCTACAATAGTCCTGTCATTGAAGCCTGTCATTTCTACAATCGTAGACACGCACACCCCAGACTTGAAATTCACGCATGGCAATGGGAATCAATGAGGTGGACCATTCATTCAACAGCGAGAACCTAAGGCTCCGTACCCCCAACCAACCTAAACTGGGGCCGTCGATCCTTAAGACGGTATCGGTATCACAAATTTGGCACCGCTCTTGAAGCCCGAGGGCGTAACCTAGGGATCAGACCCAAACCACAGACCTGCCTCCCTTTGTAAACCCTTTAACCACAGCATTCGGCACGGATGTCACCCTATTATAACCAGAGGGAACCTAATTAAACTATGGCAGGGGAGGGGAGCAACATCGATCAATCCTCCTGGACAGTAAGTCACCGACCACTGCTGAAGGAAGGCTGCGCGCCGTCAGATGCCGCACCTGGAATAGCGCAAAACCGAAGCCTTCTCATTGAAGCTATATTGTGAGCGTGGCTGCAGGAGAGGGTCGAAGGCCGGAGTCAGACTTCAGTTATGATGCCAATTGCCGTGAAGTTTGGATGTCAATCAGTCTGTGTGTCAGCGGAACTGTTGCGGATCTCAAGATATTTAATTTCTCGGGCAGGTTTACTGCTGCTCAGGTCACAACCCATAATGCCCATTGCGCGGCGCGTGTTCAGCCGCCCTATGTAACAAACTAGATGGGTCGATGCGTAACTAACCCACGTCTAGAATACTCGCACTATCCCAAGCTTGAACCTCGAATTAAATTATAATTGACACGTAGACAACCATACAGAAAACACGCAAGCAATTACAATCTTATTTTGATACGAAAACTAGCCATAATAGTATGGACCCCCCCATTCATTTACTACGCGGCGCGCGCGCAGCCGCACTAATTCTTAAGTCCTCGTACACCCCACCTAGCCTAGATTTTCTTCCGAGTTTTTATGGTGTTTAAACAACCGCTATGAAACACAGGCTGCCTTCGTGCGTCGCCACGGCGCCAGAGCCTGGGACGAAGCTTGAAATTTGTTCACACACCAATTACTCGGATGTTTCTCTCCGTTGCTACAGGAATGTTTTGCGTACATTAAATTGCCGGGCCCCGGTCTTAAATCCTAATTGTATATAATGCTATAACACATATTAATTTCGCTAATTAAGAAGCCTTACAACTAATAATTTTGATAGCATTATTCCTCTAGCAATGATTAACCATAGATTTTCATTGCCGGGCCCCGGCGCCGGGACCCAGCGCCGGGCCCCGGCACCGGGTCCCGGCGCCGTAAATTCGAAATATAAACAAAGAAGTTTAAATGTTGCTATATTATGTCGTTTGCTTTTATTGTAGTATTTGTCCAAGTCTAAGTTTTCGTCAGCGGGTTCAGTGCCGGGACCCGGCGCCGGGGCCCGGAGCCGGGTCCCGGCACAAAATTATTATAGTCATTAATTAAAAATGAATGATTTAGAAATGTTTAGTGAATAAATAATACACGATATATATCGTATATATTAATGACATCTATCACTCAAAGTCATTTTATCATGGGCCCTGGTGCCGGGCCCCGGCGCCGGGTCCCGGCACTGGGGCCCGGCGCCGGGTCCCGGCGCCGTTTTTAATATTAATACCATGTATTGTATTCATTTGATTTTGATTAGTAGTACTATTATTACAACCGTTATTATTAATATTAGTATTTCAATTTTTTTTATTTTGAAGCAAAACATACATATTGTTCCTAATAAGACTAGGATAATAATTTTAGTAATAGTCTATAACGCTGACAATAATAATGATAACAGTAATACTGGTAGAAAATAATGATAATGAGATTATTTGTAATAAGTTTAATGATATCAGCAGCAATAATAGGTTTTATGTATAAGAATAACAGAGATATTTTTATTTATATCAATATTTGTAATAATAACAGCACACAGAGCCGGGCCCCGGCGCCGGGCCCCAGCGCCGGGCCCCATCGCGTAATACTAGTGTTGATACATTTATTACATGTATTGTTGTCAACAGTATTATTCTGTCTATTTGATAACATATTATTGCTGTTATGATTAATAGTATTCTTCAAAATCTTATTTACATACTTACTATTGTATTTTGCTGCTGGCAAAATCAAATTTGCCGGGGCCCGGCCTTGGGGTAATAATACTAATAAACATGTTGATATTCGTAATGCTGATAGTATTAGCAATACTAATAAAAAGTAATAATGGCATAGCAGTAATATCATTATTATATTAATACTAGTAGTAGTAGTTTTAGCCGTAAGAAAAACAATAGTAGCAATAATCAAATTATTAGAAAAGGCAGAGCCCGGCGCGGGAGCCTAGCACTAGGCGCTACTGCCCTAGGCACCTGGCACTGTGCAACACTTTTATTACCAGCATTCATACAAATATTATTACTAGCTGCTGATATGGTTACCAGTAAAACTAGTATAATTTTGCTTTTACTATAATCACTACCAGTGTGATTAGTACTATTATTGCCATATCATTACTTATTAGTACTAGTAGTACTATTATTACTACTATTAGTACAGCTTTTCCTATTATTACTAGTACTAGTACTACTATTAATTTTGATTGTTATTCAAAATAGTATTAGTGTGTATATTCTTTCTTTGGCAAAAGTGCAGAAGATAAATAGGATTTGAAATAGCAGTATGAATAGTAGTTAGTAGTAATAATAGCACTAGTCATAATAGCAGTAGTAGTAGTAGTAGTAGTAGCGGTAGTGGTCATAATAGTAGCATCAGAGGCAGTAATAGTGATGGTAATAACAATACTAGTACTAGTATCAATACTGGTAATAGTACAAAAGCCTGACCCTGGCCACAGGGGCCAGGGGGTCCGACTCTGGAACTTAGCGCCAGAACCAAACCTTTCCACAATATAAACAATAAAGGATTTCATGTGTTCCAGATAATATTCAAAACCTGACAAGGAGAACAACCGTAATAGCAACAACATTACTTAATATGTAAGACATTACCATATAAGAACTAGTACAAGAATGATGATAGCAACACTATTCTTATCATCATCATGTGTGTGTTTGTTGTAGTAGAGCTATTTTGCTGCCAGGCACCGGGAGCCGGGTACCTGGGCCGGGTGGTTCCTTTTACCAAACACAAACTAATAAACAAATATATAATATTAATCCAAACAGAAGTCCTGATGGTAATACCTATAATGCAAGTACTATGTAATAATTACTTTGCAATAAGTTGTAATAACAGAAAATACATCCAGAAATACTACATTCAGAAAAATATATCTGGCTGATATCAATAACAAACAGAAAACCACTTGCATGTTTTTCACTATACTTCTTATTAATAAGGGGTTTGCTATTCGTTGTGTCTCTACTAGTAAACAGGGCCATAGGTTTTTGTGATGGGTTAGGACAGAGGGTTTGGGTTATGAAGTTTAGCTAGCCTCGGTGCGTGGACACGAGCCAATGATTGGCCAGAGTGCAGGTCTGATGCTGGCACGAATGACTCTGGTTTTCCTTCGGGAAAATTAACTTACCTTCGTGGGCTCTACGCAAGCAGCGTGCACATGCTTGAGCATGCGTTCTCCTTGAACCCCCATAAGGCATACGAGAGGCTAGGGGTTATTTTCGCCTGAACAAGGCGGTAGGACTGTGAATGTTACTCAAATAAGGTAAGCTTGTGTTTATGATCACCCAGGCAAGGTGGTAGCTGTCCTGATGGTTGGCCAAGATACAAGCCCGATCTGGCCTTCTGAAAGGAGTAATTCAGAAGGCAAAAGGGGCTTCTGAAAGGAGTAATTCAGAAGGCAAAAGGGGGGGTTCTTAGAAGCCATTTTGGGGGTTCTTAGAACCCCCCCCTAGACCTTCGATGTTCTTCTTAGAACTTCGGTCCTCTTCCGAAAGAACCTTCTTAGAACCCCCCCTCCCCCCTTCGATTAGAACCCTCCGACCCCTTCGGTCAGAACCCTCCGGCCCCTTCGGTCAGAACCCTTCCAGAACCCCCTTAGAACCTTCTTAGAACCCCCCCTCAGAACCCTTCAGAACCTCTCTCACCGTACTTATTAAAAGCAAAACACAGCTGTAGTGCTCGCCTTTAAAATAACCTTCAGATTCCTAGCCCTGGGCTAGGAAGTTTGTGGTGCCTTCGTTCCTTCCTTACTGGAGTCTATTCTTTACTCTTTAAATGCGGAGACAGTTCAGAGTTCCACAGAGAGAGAGACCTCAGACAGCTTGACTGGAGGACTTTAGAGTTTCTGCAATCTTTTCTTGTGTTTAAGGGTTTCTAGCAGTCAGGAAGGGTTTCACAGGGTGTGCTAGTGAGCCTGGAATGCAGACTTGGGGGCCACATATAGCAAGTGTGCAAATGAGCAGCCTCCAGTAAACATGCCAGTGTATACATTCCAGCTGCAAATGTCTTCTGCAAGTGCAAGTTTAACATGCTCATGTGTTCAGTGAGGGCAGCTTGCCCCAAAACAAAATCATTGTCACATTCTCAGTAAGTATACTGTCAGACAACAGATTTCTTGCCATTCAATTCACCCAAAACCCTAAACCCCTTTGGTGCAACCTTAACACAGACCAAGCTGGAAGTGTAGCAACTGGCAAACCCAATTCTAAACCCTGAACCTCAAACCTGAAATTCTACAGCCAAAACCTGAAAAACCTAAGCCCTCAACCCTACATCCTAAACAATGTCTGACTTGCCTCCCGACCCGCGTGCCAATGGCAGCAACTGCACAGAGGTCAATCATCGCCTGAGTGTTCGTCTGTGTGAGTCTCGGGCAGATGATGGACAGCAGTTGCAGGTCTTGCTGAACGCACTCTCTGGCGAAGAGATTTCTTTGGAGGGAGGAGGAGCAAGTCTACATTACCAAGACCAGTTTGCATTTCTCATCACAGACAACAATCCAGCGCAGGATTGTTCAAGAAGTCAGTGTGGGAGACCTCAACTGGTCAACGGTTTGTGTTCGAGAAGCACACAGATGGCTATCGGGCCCGATGGTGCAAGGAGCTAGAAACTTTGAAGACCCTGGCCTGTGTTCCTTTGCTTTTCAGCAATTCAAAAACTGCACAGGTTCATGTGTGGTGCTTCCAGACAACATCGCCAGATCGACATGGTCGTTTGTTTTTTTGAGGTATCTTGGTTCCTTGAGGCCTGGGCTTGGACCATTCTCGAGAACATATCTCCGAGAAATGGCGTACGTCTTGGAAGAACATGTTGCACAGGCGTGGTTTCTGCGAGCCCCTTTATTTGCTTCCTTACAAAAGCCAGGCTGCTGCAGCCAACTTCAACGAAGAGGGCCGGTGTGTGGATGGCTAGGCCTTGTCTTGTCCAGCAGCCCTACACTTTCTTCTGAACCTCGGTCGGCGCAAGGATGATGGGGCTGCAGAGCTGTATCGAAGCTTCCTGGCCAAGTTCCTGCCCGAAGGAAGTTTTGAAGCTTCTGGCCCTTCAAGCAACTGCACACTTCAAGTGGAAAGTGCAGGGGAAGTGGATTTCAGGCCAATACTGACTGCAGGCTGGCGAAGACTGCAGGGTTGGCAGCTGCCTGTTGAACTTAGCCCTAATGAATGTAAGGGTCATGGACAAGCAGGAGGACATGTGCAATCACAATGCAGGCTCCGAGGCAGACTGCTGAAAGAAAGGCCCTGCAAGCCGAGCTTGAAGACGTACGTGCCGAGCTTGCGCAGGAGAACGTGGCGAGTGAGCCGCCAGCTGCAGATTGCAGATCTGCGCCCTTCTCAATCCGTGGGACACCGTGGAGTACAAGCTCAAGGACACCTCAGTGGAGCCTCAGAACGCCATGAAGGCGAGGCCACTCAGAGCCTGGAGGAGGGCAGTCTTCAACACACATTCGCACGTGGCGCACCCCAGCCACGAAAAAGAACAATGGGCTGATTGCTTTTTGGGGAAGTGGGTTTCGCTTGAAGAAGGCGGTAAGTAATGATGTAACAGTTCCATGCTGTTTTGGATTCATAGGTCTCGCCTGAAGAAGGCGGTAGGTAACAGTTCTGTTCTAGGTCCAGGTTTGAAGGTAAGTAAGCACAGGGAATTGATCAAGAGAAGTTCACAGGGTACTTTCTTCGGAATTTCTTCTTTTTGTTTCAAGGAACTTATTGTTTTCCCAGGAAGAATACGACGAGGGGAGGTAGCAGTTGTCTGATAGGCTGTTTTCCAAATAATTCCAAAGAGTAAATACTTCACACAAATGGCTGTCTCCATGGCCTGGCTGTGTAAAGTAGAACTTCAAGCAAGGATATATCATTGCGTTGCAAGGCCTTGTGGGTCGCACTTGAAGAAGGCTGTAAATAGTAGTTCTAGGTGGATGGCCGAGGCTCACAACGTTTAACCTATTACCTTTGCTGAAACCAGTAATGTGAAAGGGCTCCAGGTGTGGGGTATTTTGGTGTAATGGTTTGGGCGTAGTTCAGTTTTAAGGTTCGGGGTCCAGGTTATAAGGGCTTTGTGATCTCAACAGTGATGTGGTGTGTGTGCATGGGTTAATGAGATTGCCAGAATCCCAAACTGCTCTGTAGCAGAAAACCCACTGGCAAGTTACAAAACTTCAGCTTTGCAAAAGCTTTTGGGTCTCGCCTGAAGAAGGCGGGTAGCAGTAGATGGTAGTTCTGTTCTAGGTGGATGGGTCTGAGCTTAAGTCTACTGGGATTGGGTTTAAAAAATCCATCCATAAACTTCCACTCCCAGGTTTTTCGGTCTTGCAGTTTTTCTTGGCATTTGGCTTTTGCATTCCCACAGTTGATTGATGCTAAGCTCTACATTTGAAATATGATTTGTAGGATCCTTGCCAAGCTGCGCCCCGAACCTTCTTCACTTTCTTCACTGGTCGCAAGGCTCTCCACATCTCCACACATAATCAGGTGTCAGACCTGCAGGAGGCACCTGCCATTTATTATTGAGGGCTAAGTTCACTGACAGTAAAGGTGGAGTAAGCAAGTGGATTCCAGGCTTCGCATAACGTCTGGGCTTCTTGTGAAGCTAATAAGTTAAGTCGGGAAAGCTGTCATAGGGGTTCGAATTTGATCAGGGGAAACTGATCATTGCATTGCAAGGGCTTATGGGTCTCGCCTGAAGAAGGCGGTAGGTGATATTTTTTCTGCTCCAGGGCTTCTGGTTCTCGCCTGAAGAAGGCGGGAAGTAACAGTTCTCTTATTGGGTTGACGACGGGTCTCGCCTGAAGAAGGCAGTAGGTAGTACTTCAATTCTGTTTTAAGATTATGGGTTTCGCCTGAAGAAGGCGGTAGGTAATAGGTCTGTTCTAGGTTTGCAATTAAGCAGAGGGATTGGATGAGGGCAAGTTCGTGGGGATCTACTTGATCAGTGGAATTTTGTCATTCAGTTTCTTCGAACTTATTGATTTAACCAGGAAGAACAAGAAGAGAGCAGGTAGCACTTGTCTCATAGTGTCTCATAGTGTCTCATAGGCTTTCGGCCGATCCATTGCAGATAGTATCTACTTTACACACATGGCTGTCCATGGGTATGAAGGTTGGCCTGGCTGTACAAAGTAGAACTTCGAGGGGAAAATAGATCGTTGCATTGCAAGGTCTTCTGGGTCTCGCCTGAATCAGGCAGTAAATATGTAGTTGTGTTCTACCTGGATGGCCCAGGCTCACAACATTTTATCTAGTATATTTGGTTAAACCAGTGATATGAAGGGCTCCAGATGTGGGGGCTTTCGGTGCAATGGTTTGGGTGTAGTTCAGTTTTAAGGTTCGGGGTCCAGGTTATAACTATCTCAACAGTGAGGTGGTGTGTGTGCCTGGGTTAATAAGATTGCCAGAATCCCAAACTGCTCTGTAGCAAACCCACTGGCAAATTACAAAACTTCAGCTTTGCAAAAGCTTTTGGGTCTCGCCTGAAGGAGGCGGGTAGCAGTAGATGGTAGTTCTGTTCTAGGTGGATAGTCCAGGATCAGTGTTGACAGTGAAGTTTCTTTCAAGAGAGCTATTAGTGTACGAATCGAGTAAGCGAGATTCCTGCAGTGTCTACCTAGTATGCAGTCCAACTACATTATAGGAACTGGATTGGGTTTATCCCTGTACCCCACTTTCTCCAGCTGCTTCATCCACTCTGGCACAGTTTATGTGTCTGCAGCGGGCAGGTTCTCCTCTACAGACTTGTGGAGCCGGCTGCCAAACCTGAGAAAGCGATCCGCGCACCAGTCCCGTAGCACAGAATGGTGCTGGGATGGAAAGACATAGCAGAGACTCTGCGTGACGTCCTTCTTGCTGCTCTTTTTGGGCAAGGCTTGCAGCCATTCCAGGAAGGGTGGTAGCAGCTGCCCGACCAACTCAATCATCACGGCTTTCGACAAACACGAGTACAAGCAGTTTTTGGACATATGGCTTAATAAGACCTACCCCACCTTCCCCTCCCTGCCCCCCGCATACTTGCAAGTCACGCCGAGGTTTCAACCGCCTTATAAGAGACCAAGTAGACATGAGGCTCCAGATTCCAGCATCGTCCTGAAACCCAATTTTTCAAGGTTTACAAAAAGGATGTTCTCCATGGGGCCCAATAATAATAAGAAACAAACCATGGTTCTAGGGGCAGGCTGATGACAGAACGCCAAAGGCTTACGGTTGAAGTGTAGTTCAGCCTTGCAGCAATGATGAGGCTTTATGGTGAACATAGGATGCGTGCTGGAGTGCTTGCTGAGCTTAATTTGGCACTGAAGGCTGCAGCAGGTGACACACCGGCAACAGTCTACTCCAAACCAGAAACCCTGCCCTGAACCCGACCCACAACTGTAAACCCTGGTCCGCCCACATGACCGACTGGCAGTCATCTTGGCAGCGACGGTGGTCATCTTGGCAGTGTCATCATCAATGCACAGGCACTGATAGTGCCAGTTTAGTGTTTGAATCTGACAGGAAATTCGTATTAAGTGCTACTTCAGTAAACTACCAGCACTACTGTAACGATCAAGCATAATTGTAATAATTTTCCAAGCTGCTAGTGCTAGCGCTATTCTTGTTTCTGTTTGCTACTCTGCTTCTTCAGGTTAACCCTTATTCCTTCTTGTAGTCGTATGCCTCTTACAAGTAAGTACTGCCAACAGCAGTTGTGCCTGTTTAAGCATTTGAAGAAAGATTCCTTCTGTAGATCCTAGGTGTCTTGGCTGAAGGCAAGAATATGTAGGCATTGTACCTCATGCGTGCCAGGCCCATGGCTGCATGATTCTCCTTCATTGTGAGGCCTGACCCAAGGCCAGCCTGTAGTGCTACGGTGGTGCAGAGCGCTTGTCAAAATTGTTGTGATACGAGCTGTTGCAGAATCACCTGCAGATGATGTGTCAATGACAAGTTGAAAATTGAGTTGCACATGCTTTGTTCAATTCCCAGATTGCGGCTAGATTTTGACTCAAGAGCCTGAAGCAAGCCTCCCCTGAAGACCAGCGTGGGTCGCGCAAGGAAGAGTGCAGCAGAGAAGGAGGCCCAGGTAGCAGTGAAGAAGGACATGGCAGAGAAGAAGCTACAGGAGACGGTTCGCAAGGAGCAAAGCCAGACGATGAGGACTCTGGCAGACGGTGCTTTGGAGGAGCTGAACCGCAAGCTCGCTGAGAAGCCGATGCTTGCGCAGCACTTCAAAACACTGCTTGCCATGGGCGCGTTCGACGCAATTGACCGTGCCCAGCCAGAGGACGTCAACCTCCTGTCCAAAGAGCTGCTGGTTGGCCTCATCAAGCTTGTGAACCCGAAGATCGGTGAGTGGCTTGAGTCTTCGCAAATGCCCCAAGGATCAGTACGTCAATCTCCTGGGGTTCTTGATCCACGTGTGTCCAAAGTCCGCCCTACCGTCCAAGACCCTGGCCGAGTTGAGGACTTGGTGCTAGGAAAGGTACGTGAAGTACGGGTCGCGCCTCGCCGAGGAGACCGACTTGCCGGAAGCATCAATGACCTCGATCGATGACTGGGTCAAAAAGGTGAAGGCTGGATATTGGACTGTGGATGGCAAGAACCTGGGCTATGTGACAGGCAAGCAGGTGGAAGTCCCTGCTACTTTGCAGGAAGATGACACTGGACGATTTCGTGGTTCGTGATAACTTGCGCTCTGCTGAGGCACCCTTGTGCCATGGGTTGATTAGTGTGAAGTGCTCAGACCTGTGGATAGATTCGGCTGGTCACACTGATGACCTCGACCTGCCCTGGTTCCGCAAGGAAGTACCTGTGGCAGTGCCTAAGTGTGATGAGTGAGCAGTAGGGTTGCCTTGCGAGCTGGGCAAGGCTGTCTCCTCCTTAGCAGCTCACCTGAAGCCAACAAAGAAGCCCATGGCCTTCTTACATTTCAAGTCAAAAGATATTGCCGTTCCCCAGCTCCTGCTCTTGGGTGGGTCCTCGCAGACTCAGACACCTTGCTGCAGGCTTTGCTGTACGCCTTCTGTGTTCTGTGAACTGTAAATGCCGCTGGCAAGTGCTGCACATGTCGGCCACGCCCGCTGGGGGATTGCTGTACGCTCTGGGGTCTGCAAAATCATGGGCGCCCTGCCTTCCTGAACTTCATCAGTCTCAGCTTTGAAAATGATAGCACTGTTGCAAGTCACACAGTGGACTCTGCAACTCACTTGTTATCCTTGGCCAGGTGAAGCACCAACCTCTATTTCGGCAGCTCGGCTGGGAACCCAGTGTGCAGAAACTGATACTTTCTTGGGGTAAGCTTGAGTTTGTGCGGAACCATCAAATCTTAAGCTTCTGAGCCCACATCCACTTGCAGCCAAAATTATTTATAGCCCAATGTCACCAAAGGTAAACAGGTTCCTGGAGCATTGCCATAATTATTGTGCACAGGCCCAAATATGAACACGCCTGAAAAGGCGATAGGTTAGGAACCACAACTGAAAAAGGCGATAGGTTGGGAATGACGCCTGAAAAAGGCGATAGGGTGGGAATCACGCCTGAAAAGAGCGATAGGTTAGGGGCAAGGTGTGAAGCAGGTAGCAGGTTTGGGGGTCACGCCTGAAAAAGGCGATAGGTGGGTAGGCTTAGCCAGGATCTGATACGATTGAATGGGCACACAAAAGGCAAGGCCCCCCATTCAATTCCAGTTTTGGATGGCTTCTTGTTCTATGAGCTTGCAAGGCTCCCCGTTTTGTTTCCTTTTTTTGGGCACCTCATTCGCAACATGTTTTCACAAAATTGGAAATAATGCATCAATACATAGTAGTCTACTTGAAATAGAGTCATGGTCTCGTCATGAAATGCATGTTGAACGGGATTTGGATTTGCATGTCATTAGTCCTTCCTAAGCCTTAAATCTTTCACCCTACATCCTAAACCTTAAGACTCTGTGTAATCCAAGTAAATCCTAAAGCCAAACCATCCTGAACTCTCAAACCTAAAGCCAAAATGCCTGGGACCCTCAATCCTAACCCTGAAGGGCCTAAAACCGTAATCTAAAATCAGGGGAAGCGGGGGGACATGCAGTGAATGCAAGACGCACGAAACAACCAAACGAAGCAAACGCAGTGGCCCTGGCATCTTCTTCCGCCATGAAGACAGGAACCGGCTGACCTGGACCACAAGTACCAGCGTCTGCGATTGATAGAGGGTGTTCCTTGTCTACTTTCGCTGCCGTGCGGCAGCAAGTGAAGGCGGCTTGATCTCCGTCACGCTGGTACACCACTTCGTCGACAAGTGCAAGATTCTCCCATGGGAGGCAGACATTGCAAAACTGTCTGCGAAGCACGTGTTCATGGCCTTCAAGACATGGCCCACCCATTCTGTGGCGGACCCCAGCCACATCATCCAAGAAGCCGATCCGTGGGCGATGGCTTGTTGTGTGCATGAAAACGCGAAACTAAGAATCCCAAAGAAACACCCCGAAACCCTCAAATGGGTTTTTCAGGGCTGAGGTTTCAGGGCTGAGGCGCAAGGCCCTAAGCAAACTCCAAGCCAAGCCAACGTTTTTTAATGACATTGAGGCCCCTAGGGCATTATCTGACTGGCCTAAGTCTTGATGATGAAATTCTTCGATTCGAAGAGGCTCCGTTGTTGCCCATTGACATGAGCAAGGCAATCAGAAGCAGTAGCAGCAACATGATACTCTTAAGCTAACATGATCCTCTTAAGCTTCCGATGATCAAGATGTGCGACTGTGGTGCTTCAGCCCCAAGGAGACAGAAAGGTGGGTTGGCTGAATTTGATTGATTCCCCATGCTGGAAATCGTGCTTCCGAATTGCCAACCGAAGCCTCAGGAATTGGGCTGATTTATGTACTACTTAGTTACTGTGCCATGTGTGTTGGACGGCTCATCTTACCTAAATCCTGAAACGCAGTAGCAGGAACATTATCCTCTTAAAACATGTTCTGTAAGGAACCCAGATTGGTTTGCGCGCAAGCTTGTGCTAGCTTCCAATGCCGAGATGTCGCATCACAGCAAGTATTTGAGATTTCATTCTTATTGGGGAATTCTTTATACAATCTCAAACATCCTAGCGCAGCGCCACCATGCCCACTCGGAGGTGTAGGTGAGCCTGCCTTTGGCTGCGGGGTGGTTGGCTGAGCTGTCTGATCCTTGCTTGCAGGCACACTTGAAGAGGATGCGCCCGGCACTTCCTTGATGAAGAAAGGCCACTCCTGGGTCTCCCCGCCCATGTCCTCCCAAGCCTGGACACACTTCACACTGATCAGCGTCTTGTCCGTGATGGTACTCTGGTGGCACAGCAACCTAGCATTGCAAGTCAGAAATGGAATAATAATTAGGGAATGTTTCTCAACTATGTAAACGAAACCTCTAAGACTGGCCATAGGAGCGGATCTGCGATCTGCAAGTCATCCGCAACTGCTTTCAGCTTCTCGGGCAGCTTCACCTTCGCCTTGCTTGGCGTGTACACGAGGTACTTCTCATCCGTGTCGGAGTCGCTCTCCAAGCACCAATACCCCACTTTCTCCAGCTGCTCGACCCACTCTGCCACAGGCTCTGTGTCTTCTGTGGGCGGGTTCTCCTCTAACAGTCTTCTGGAGCCGGCTGCCAAAGCGATCCGCGCACCAGTCCTTCAGCACAGACTTGTGCTTTGACGGCAGAGCACTCTCCTCCGACACATGACAGATGTAGCACAGGATCTGCATGACGTCCCTCTTGCTGCTCTTCTTCGGCAAGGCTTGCAGCCACTCCAGGAGCGCCGGTATCTGCTGCCCCACTAGTTCAATCATCACGGCTTTTGAAACCAGACTGAACTTGTTGCAGCTCGGGGGCAGCTTGTCCTTGTCCTGAGCCTCCACCGTGTCAAAGGCGTTCAGCTCCATCAAAGACAACACATGCTGCGTCACCTGTGGTCTATCCGCCAGCATACCATTCAGGTCGTCGAGGGCCTTGCTCGAGGCAGCTTGGATGGAGCGTTTCTGCGCATTCTTCACCTTCTCCGCACGTGAGTCAGCCTTTTTCGTGGCAGCCGCCTTCGCTTTTGCACTGACCTTCCTGGACTTTCCCATGACTGCTGAATCCAGCCACACCCAGCGAGGCACAGCAGCACACACTACAGATGCCTTGCTTCCAACCAAAGCAGCTTCCGAATAAAGCAGGTTCAGTGACATTGACATGCTTTCTGGACTGCCTCAACACATTATTTCCTCAGCATGCAGTATGGAGGATACACTAAATATATCATGCCGTTACATACTATGCGGGCCACAGCATCTGAGGCTACATGTCGCTCTTGGCAGCCAGTCTATCTGTGGAAGCCCTGGCCTGCAATCATCGATGATGATAACAGCAGCAGCCTTGGGAAGGATGTTTGTAAGGTTCCATCCGATTTTTGAAGAAGATGTTGATGTGGCATCTGCAAATGCAGTGATCCCATAAGAGCCTTCTAAGCAAGGCCACTGAGTCCTTCGCCGTGCCAACGCCAGGGGTCTGGCCTCACAAGCGCTATCCAGATAGCAGTTATAGCCAATCGTCAAAGACCACTGTTGTATTTTGGGCATGCCCGAAAGATGCCGTGAACATGGTGCCTGTCTTGAAAAGAGAGTCACTTGTGTTCTGAGTGGAGTTGGCAGTGAGAATCATTTTCCCGAGCTGTACTTATCAAAATAGTCCCTCTCCTAGGACCACAATTCATCAATAGATTCCTGCCAGCTGTTTTTGAGTGTGCCAAGTTAGACTATTTAGACTGTGGAAGACAATAAATAGCTGCGTGCAATTAATCTTTGTGTCTGAGGGTTGGAGTTCAAGCTATGGATTCTGTGTTCGTGCAGTGGCAGCAACTCAAGGCAGTGTATGTGCAGTGCCAAATATACTATTAAAACTCCTCACTCAGGCACTTAGCTCATATTTTTGTGTTCAGATGAATCCTCATTCACTAATGCATTTCATATGGTGCCCTCATGTCTAGCTGCATAATAGCAGGAACTCGTCAAAAAAAGGAAAGTCTACGCAAAACAGGAATTCAATATCTACACAGCTGTGTGTGCCAAACCCTGAACCTAGCTGGCTGTAAGTAAAGCCTAAATTGTACCCTCGAAACCTGTACCCTAAACCCTTAACCCCAAACAAACCCTTCTGCAATACAAGTGCGTAATCCCGAAAGCCATAACCCTAAACTGTGCAAAAGGATTGAGGGCATTGCCCCAGGTACACAGGCATTCTTCAAGTCATGTCAAGCATTCCACCTTGCGTTGAATTATTATGAACTGAAATATTACTGCAGTGCAGTTGTGTCCACTGTCACTTACACAACCCATCTAACTCGCTCAATATGTCAACATGCAAAGGGCGTTGGAATTTGCAAGCGTGCCATGGCAAGATTGCATAATCATGTAATGTAGCCTATATTAGTACATTCTCCACAGCTGTGATGACAATTGTGTGGCATCCAACAAGCGCATGTATTGGCTGTTGCAGGCTCAATTTTGTCGAGGCCTCAAGATAGTATTGCATTGTACTCAGTAAGCACATCCGCTAGACAAACAGAAGGCATGGGTGAATTAATGTCTTCAGGGTTATAGCTATAATGCAGGATCGATCCATTAGTTAACTTTCCTCCAACCATGCCTCCAATGATGTCAAAACATGTGCAGTTCCCGGACGAATGGCTGCCTTGCTATACCCTGTTCAAGGAGCGGAGAGGCAGACAAGTCTTGGCTGCCCTCTCGGCGTTTGATGGCCGTCCAAGGCCAAAGAGAATATCTGGAGCATTTCAAGATGCTGGCCTGATGGAGTGGTCTTTGGACAGAAGGAACTCGCCCAAGGAAGATATGGGACAGGATGTGGGCATCCAGAAGTTCCTGGACGCACTCAGTCAATGCGATCAAGATAGTCTGTTGTGGTTGGCTCCCGAATGCTGTACATGGGTTTGGATTAATCGCCATTCAAGTGGCGGACGTGAAGATCGAGTTCATGGGACCCTCTCTAGCAGAGTCCTGGAAGCAAATTCGATTGCTTGGATCGTGGCCCGCGCCATTTTGGCAGCAACGGCTGCAGGTTTCTGAGCTGCGACAGGAACCTCTGTCCAACTAGTTTTTTGCAGATAACAGTAACGCCAACCAATTTCTACATGTAAATCACAGAATGGTAGCCAGTCCTAGGTCTCAAAAGGCACACATTGAGGTCCCCCACTTCCATGTGACTCATACTTTCTTTCCTTGCGCCCCCGAAGGAATGCTTAGTCTTTTCCCCTTTCTCCAGCTGGCTAAGGTGTGTACTATGTGCTGGAGTAGCCTGTGAATTCTCTTCTGGTGAAGTTTCCTGAAGTCGAAGATGCTATCGAGCAGACGCGTGGCCGTAGGGTCACTGTTCGAACGATGTCTTTTAATGGAGACAGCAGCAAAGGTCTTTGGCTTACTGGAACAGCTCCTTGGCTGGAGGAGTTGGAAGCTATTTCCCGCGATCAGCGGCCCTCGGATTGCTCTCATTTGCGGCCACTGGCTGACAATGTGGACGGGGCAGTGACTGGCCGCAGGATTGAGATGCAGATGAGCGAGGAGTACACTCCAGAGTTTACAGAAACTTGCTTGTGTGGAGATTCAGAACTCTACATGCGTGCTACTGAACTTCTGCTGCATACTAGTTACTACTTGGCCGGTTATGTTTGAATTAGTTTATGTAGGTAGCTATGCGAAATACTATTAAAACAAGCAGAGTGATGTGTGCTCGATGGGATGGGTGTCATCTGATCAGCAGTAACACATACTTTGGCAGTAAGAGGCAGGTTGTTAAGCCCTTGTGTGTTGGTTTGTGTAGTAGTGTAAGTCCAGTATATTGTTTAGTGTGGTTACTTTCAAGTGCCCTAAGTAAGTTATAGCGGATGTGTCCAAGTAGGACAAATGACAAATGAATGGGTTGGAGCCCGCTAGAGGCTAAGTAGGGTCAACCAAGGAAAGCAGTTGAGTTTGCCTGTAAGATTTAATCGGCCAGGTTAGTTCAACCCAGTTTAGCCCGCTGAAAAAAACACCTTGAAGCCATTTAGGCCACTTATTTTTTCTGTAAGTAAGTTAATTCGCCCCTACTCTGTCGTGTAAGTAGCTTACATGTCTGGAAAACCATTCGAACAATCTAAAAGCCTTATATCATCTTGCTATGTGACTACATAGTAATTGTTGGCGCTGAGGATGCAGTGGCTTCGCTGCATTGCAAGTACCTTCATCGCCTTGGCCGTCTGGACTAGTCCACTCTTGTACAGATTTCCTCCCGGGAGCCTGAGATTTGGTTTCTGTGTAATGGGGAGCACGCAGTCACAGCATAAATTTGCACTCATATCTGTCTCGAGAATTGATGATGCAGAGCCAGTTTGCTGTCCATGGGGCTAGCTAGTGAATGACTGTCATTGGCTTTGCTGCGCAGGCCCTTCGCCTTCTCCTTCCAAGCAGCAGGCCTGATGTGATGCAATTCCTGCAGTCTCAAGCACATCTGGGAGAAAATCAAGGCTATTCACTTCGTTGGAAAACATGTTTTCACATTCTTTACGAAGCTACCTCAGGCTGCAAGGATGCCATCATACTTGTGTAAGACCTCTCAGCAGGCACAGGCAACAGAAGACTCTCAGATTCATAGCATCGTTGGCTTCACACAACTGGCACTGTTGCATGAACATTCAACACAAGGAGGGGCAGCTGCTTTCAATTCAAAAGAATAAATTGCTTGACATTCATCTTGCCCACACTCAGGTCCCAGGCCAACTGCTTCCAGACAATGGCAAGGCTCTCAGCTGTGCGAGCTCAGTGAGCTGTCTGTGAAGCAGCTGAATTGTCCACTTTGCGAAGGAAGCATGCGCAACCATTATTGGATTTAATTGTGAACTTGCAGTGGCACTGGCTCAGAAAGGGAGGTTGACAGCCGAACACATGTCAGCCCTGGAATTTGCACACACTCCACTTCCGAAAATCAGCGTGGTAACCCTCATCATGACAGCAATGGGTTTCAGAGGGCCCTTGCGTAATAAGATTGCAACAATGGCAGTTTACCTGTGAACGCCTAGCACGCTCAGAATTCTGACTTAACTGCAGGCTCCACCTTTCCCGATGGCCGTTCTCCCCAAGAAGTAGTAAAGTAAGTAAGAGTCTAACAGCCCGGCAGCAAACATTTCTTCTTAGACAGACTGATGACCTAACTAATGAACCCCGAATGCTGTCAGAATACTATTAAAAGGCACTGCTCCTCCCAAGTGCCAAGGTCCCTCCTTGAATGATGTGTGCCGCCATGGAGCTCGCGACAATGCGTGATGTTCCGACCTGGACTCCGCTGGAAGTGACGCCCCGCCGTGGACAATCGAAGAAGAGCTGGTCAGTGATCTTGAAGATTCTGGATGTCCAGCAAAGCTGTCCCGTCAACTGCGTGTAATGTGGGAGGCAGGATGGAATCGGCATTGTACTGAGGAGTATGCCGACCCCTTGGAGGAATACCTTGAAGTCCGCATGTATCGACTTGAGATGTTCATGAAGGACTGCAAAGATCAGGTTTCAGAAGGCTGCCTTGCAATGCTCCATCTCGAGAAGAAGTGGCTTGAATGTGCAGTGGTCAGGGTGATGCAGGTGAGCCTAGACTGAGCTTTGCTGAGAAATGCGTCGATGGCAGAACAAGCGAGCAACGAACAAGCTGCAAGGGAGCGAGAGCCGTGCTTTAAGTGGTAATGACTTGTACAGCTCTATGATGGGGTTACCGTTGCGAAAACTTCCTGTTTGATGAGAGAGGTGTGTGGAACACGCGCCTCTCAAACTTCTCGGGAGTTCGGGGGTGCGAAACGAAAAGGGCAGCTAATGCAGTGACAGTGATGCCAGTTCCAATGCCAATGGCGAGCAGCAGCCCTTCTCTGACTTTAATCTGTGCATCTGCAGTCTTCAAGCTGCCTAGGTCTGGATGTTCCAGCTACACGCCCTCGCCCTGGAGCTTGAAGCGTATGTATTGCATTTTCATGCTCTTGCATCATAATTGTTGGAATACTTGATATCGGTACAAATGAACATGCGCGCCCTTAATTCACAACGATAATGGTGCCACCTATGGTGGTTGTAGGGAATGAAGACTTTTAGAGTTATTAGGGACGATGGCAAGGGATTCTCCAGTGTCACCCTTAAAGCCAGTTTTTGGCCTTGCTACTTCCATGTCTTGAATTGTCATTGACTCTGCTTGTTTCCGACTAATTATGGAGTGCACAGCTTTCAGTTGGGGCCCTGTGGCAGTGGCAATTTCTAACGCTATTCCTGCCAGGAGTTATGAAGGGAATGTTGCTGGCTCTGACACCCAAGTGGCCACTAACCACATGCATCCTGTAGTCCAACAACCAGAACCACATGTTTCATTGCAGTCCCAGGTCTCATTGGCTGGACGACCTGGTGGAGAAGTGACAGCAGGGTCTATGCCCCTAAATTCCGTACAATTAGGGATGTATAGTTTATAGTCCAAGGATTCAGGGTATGGGGCTTCAGGTCAAGTAGCTGCTCTGCAGGATGCTTCAGCCAACAAGTGTGTTTCACCCGGCTTTGACACTGTGCAATTCCCTCACACAGAAAATTGCAAATTGTAAGTCAAAAACACGAAAAATACAAATTAGAATTGAAAACAAAAACAAAAAAATGTCTACTGCAGGGGGAGAGATGCTGCCACAGGCAATGCATGTGCCCACTTTCTGCAGGAAGCAGGTCTGTTCCGCAGACTCAATTCATGTGTTTTTCAATCTTATCTGAAAAGCCAACTTCTCCACTGCAAATCCTTTCTTGTGGTATCTCCAGCCCTATCTCCAGAACCCCTTCTAAGAACCCCCCTCTCTGCCGAGAGGTCTAAAGAACCCCCGGTAGGTTCTAAGAAGGACTCCCTAGGGGGCGGGTACCCGGGCGGCGGGGTAAAGTTGCCTCCAAGACTAGCCCCAAATAGGATACACATAACACCATGTATAGCCTGCTTACTAATCCCTGAGCTTTCAAGTACGGACTATAGTTCTATAGTATATTGGCTTGTCGTGTGTTCGGGTCTATCTTGGACCACACCCCCCTTCAAAGAACCTGCCCATGCCAATCAAGCAAAGTACCGTGAGCGACAGGCCCTGAACGATTGCCCGTCCCTGCAGACGCTAGACCTGCCGACTCCTTAGCTTAAGGAGCTTTAGGATTGAATATTTAGGGTGTAGGATGTAGGGCTTAGGGTTGAAAATTTAGTGTTTAGGATGTAATTAGGGCTTAGGTTTTAATATTCAGGGTCCGGAGTTAGAGTTTCTGGACTTGGGGTTTATTGTTCAGGGTTTGGGGACAAAGGGTTTATGGGTTACTTGTTGGCGTTGGGGGAAGTAATTGGAAAATAACATGAGAACATGGCAAATCAAAAAAGGAAACATAGGAGCCTTTCGGTTTGAAATCAAGAGCAGCAGGTGAAAACTCGGTTTACGGTTTCGGGTTTAGGGCAGTCAGCGAAATTAGGAAGCCCTAGCCATATCATGTGGTAATGACTGTTGCGTTTCTTGTATTTCTGCAATGACATTTTCTAGGCCCTCAGGAATCCAGCTACTTAAATAAGTAGTAGGCCACCAAGGTCAAAAGGGGTTCGTATACGGGTTCGCTGAGACCCAAGTACTTACCGTATAAGTACTTGGCCCCTTTCTGTGTTGTTTGCGTTGTTTTCGGACTTACCTGGGCAAGCTTCCTTCGCAACACGCAGAGAAGCGCCGGAAGAATAGGACAAGGCTTCACTATTCGCTGGGCAATTTAAAGCGACCTCACCCGACCTCACCCTAAATGGTGGTTGATGTAGGGAATAGTGCGAAGATGGCTTTAAATTGGGAATTGAAACTGTTCTAAACTACCCTGTATTCCTTAGCATAGTATTTGCAAAGGTACACTTTAACCCTTTTGGCTTCCTAGAAGTCTCTCCATGATAAAGAAAAAGTGCAGTTGTTTTGGCCTAGGGAACTCTGCAAGTGGCCTTTCTGATGCATGCACGATACTTGGGCCTGCTGGGTTCGAACAGTACTGTACTGGCATTATGCAGACGTCCATGAATAAACCCTAAACCCTAAACCCCCTAAACCCTAAAACCTTAACCACGTCTTGACCTTTAGGCGAAGCCATGCTTTGCGCGACATTCTATGAGCTATAGTCTAAACTCCTTAAAGTAGGGTTATGTAGGTGATATGTAGGGGACTACTATAGGGGTTATTAAGGGGGATACTAGGAGTTTAGACTATAGCTCCTATAAATCTTGGGCATCTGGCACAGGTTGCTGTTTATCTGTTTATGCCATACCTCTAACTTGCGGGAGAAATGGCCCTGTGTGATCATGTACGAAACTGCATGTAGCAGAATTCAAGCCTCCGCCCCCCAGGAAGATATCATATGCTCCCTAGTCTTGCAATCAGACCCAACTGTACTCAAACCCTAAACCTTAAACCTTAAACCCTATATTATGATCCCTTTTATAGAAGTTTCCTTTTTCTTTTCCATTATACCCTATATAGCCCCCTAGACCCTATAGAACCCCTTAAACCCAGGTCGCAGAATTTGCTGACCATGGACTCCTGCTCAGACTTGTGTCAACTCATCACTACAGCTCCAAGGCAAGGCTCTTCCTGAACACCTGCTTTGGTGGTTTAAGGGTTTTGGGTTTAGGGTGTAGGGTTGGGCACCATGGAGGTTGAGCTTGTCCAGCTAGCCCTGAAGCACCAAGAAAGGTAGGCTTTCAGGCATCTCGATGTCAGACTTGCCGATCTAGTCAGACTTGGCCCCAAAGCTCCAGCTAGCCCAATGTAGGTCATATTTGCAGATGTGAGGACCGAATAGGTAAGCCCAGAATGGGGGTGTGCAGTAGTGCCCGGAGGCAGCGAATCCCGAGTAGTCTTTTGAAAAAAGTCACTTTGGGCTCACGATGCTGTATATAGACACGTTCAAGCACTCGAATTTCATAACTAGCTACAGCTTACTGTGAACTATAAATCAAACCAGCCAACCCTAAACAGGGTGTAGGGTTCCTTCAACAATATACCTTCCTGCCCCAGTGTTGATGCCCACACAAGCACACACTGCGTACGGTGGCGCAAGTCTTCGGCACATTTCTTACCTGTTGACAAACTCCCCCAAATGCAAGGAGCCCTGTACCCCCTTTTAGAGACTATGGGGCCCCACTAGGCCCCACAGGGGCGTTCCTTGCGGGAGGTGAATTGAATCTCCCATGAGGAAGGGGGTGGGATGAAGGGCGGGAGTTGTATTGTTAGGTCTCCAGTCCTTATTGGTGATGGCACCAGGAAATGCGGTACTACGGCACTACACGGACTTTGTCCAGAAACAGTGAACCCCAAACCCTAAACCTGTGACCCTTCGCCCTTGCCCTAACCCTAAACCTCGGCTGCCCAGGGTTTCTCGTGTAAGCACGCTAGGTTCCAGTGTACCTAAACCACCAAAATATGTGAAATAATAGCCCTGAATCCATAATAACAGCCATAAAGGCCATTATTTTACACACTTTTGGGGTCCAGGTATACTGTATAGGTGCTCTGGTTTGTTACTGGAGCCTAGGGCCTTTACACTCTGAGTTCTTGGGGCACTTGACCCGTACTGCTCCCTTCCGCAAAGGAACACAGCTGTGGGCTCCGTGAACTGAATTCCCAAAGTGAAGCATGCAGATCAGGTTTTGCATAGGTTTCAATTTCTCGGAGCACAATGCCCTGAACTCACATAATCTGTAGGCAAGCTCGAAACACCATCCAATCCTCTGGCGCTTGACCAGGTACCTTGCATTATATCCATCTCAAGAATTGAAAACCCTGAAGCCCTTACAGTGTTGATGTTAAGTACACTTGATGAATTTGCAAAAAATATTGGTGTATATTGAGTACTATGTATATGCATATATACATTCACCGTATGGTCTTACTACACAATATGGTCATCCTAAATTGGTAACTTAACTGAATTTCCTTAACATTAACCCAGCAAAAGCTTTAGCCCTGCGCAGTCTCTCTTTCATCTCCCTGGCAGAGAACTTGTTCTCACTGCGATCTGTGGGATATTTCATGCCCCGGCCCCAGTGGAGGTCGTACCTGGCCCTGTAACTGAAGGATGCTGTCGTGTAAACCCTAAGCCCTACCTGAACCCCCAAAGGATGTATAAACAATAACCCTAAACCCACAATAACAGCCATAAAGGCCATTCTTTTACATCCTTTGGGGGCCAAGGTAAGTCCTAAATCTAAATTTCCAAAAAAGTTCTTGGGAAAATGGAACGGCGAGGTTGAGAGATTTTGAGAGGGTAGGCTTTCAGCTGCAGATATGGTATTTAAGCATTAGGGCCCCGGCTTCTTAAGCATCACCTCAGGGCTGGAATTTGGGTTTAAGGGTTTAGGGTTTGGGTTTAGGTTTAGGGTTTAGGTTTAGGGTTTAAGGGTTTAAGGGTTTAGGGTTCAGTGTTTAGGTTTTAGGGTTTAGGGTAGTTTCCTGATATAAGGGGACCTTAGTATAGACCTCAAGATATTTTGTTCCTTATTATGGGGACCCCAAAACGGCACCCCTATTTTTTCAGTAAGCCTCGGTTGAAGCGGTCTTCGGAGCTTGCTACACGGTTGTCGGACCGCCTTTTAGACGACCTTTTTTCGCACGAACTCTAACAACTTAGTAGCCTTATGAATTTTAATATGACTACCATTGTTTTGTGGTAGCATTCTTCTTATTCTTTTTGCCATTAGTCCTAAGCCTTCAAAACCCCTGTGTGGTTTTGATGTTTAGCCTCTGTACCTTTTTTTTCTGTGTTCAATCATTGTCTGCGTGAGCGTTTAGTGAGGCCTGCTGTCATGGAGAGGCAAAATCCTATGGCGCGGGCTTGAGGACCTTAACCCTAAACCCTGAATCCTACATCTTAATCACTCAGTCTTACTGCAAATCTGAAGCCCCAGACCCCAAACCCTAAAGCTTGTTTGCCGAGGACTGCTGTCATGGAGCGGCAAAACACAAAAAAGTTGATGCCCCTGGATCTCCTAGACCTGCAGGGCAATGAGGCTAGGGTTCAGGGTCTAGGGTGTCCAGGGTTTAGGGTATAGGGTTTAGGGTATAGGAATTTGGTTTAAGGGTTTGGGCTTAGGGCTTAGGGTTGAGGGTCTGGGGGTTCGGGTTTCAGTTTTAGGTTTTCGGGCTTCAGGACCTGGAGGGCAATGATGTCACAAGTCCAGAAGTTGTAGGGTTTCTGTAGAGGCTATAGGCTATAGGTATAGGGCTAGGTTTCTGGGGATATGTATGTAATCGAAAACAACGTGCAAGCTACTGCAGATTTTAGGGCTTTATTCAAAGTTACTGGCTGCTAGTAGGGTGGCTAAGGCAATGGGAGCTGCCGTAGTGTTGAGGGTGTAGGATTCTTGAGGGTGAAGGGCTCAGGGTTTGGGGTTCGATGATGTTACTGAGACCAAATTGAAAAACACATGCAAAATCAACTTGAAACTTGGGGGGGAACTAACATCGATACGCTGAGGGCGGGGAGTTATGGGGATATTGAATTCTTTGGGTGTTAAGGTTCAACTTGCCTTTCCTGGTAGGGAGTGGGAAAGGAACTGGTTGCCATTTTCAGGGTCTAGAGTAGTCAGCAAGGCATGGAACAGAACTTGAAAGCCACTGTATAACAGTTCATTTCCAACTAACAACCAGCAACCGAAGCGAACAGGTTTTCAGGGCTTTGGGATTCCAACCTATAATTGTGAACAGATTTTCTTCAAGCGGTTTAGGGTTTAGGGTTTATCTCCATTGCTAATCAAAAGCTATGAAGGTGGTTTCAGAGATTGGCTGCTGGTAAGGAAAAGGGTGCGAGGTGCGAGGTAGCAGGTGGGCATGTTGAAGCTAGCTTCCTGTTCCTTAGCCCTAAGGGTCCATGTACCCAATAATTGGGTACTTGGGTTTTGGGTAGTAATGGTTATAGTACAGGTTTTGGGTCAGTATATGATTATTGGGTACTTGGACCCTCAGGGTAGTAGATTAAGTACAAAGGTCCAAGCGGAGGTTTCCACGAATCTGAACATGTTGTTTCAGGTTTAGGTTTGCCGGCATGCCAGAACAATTCCAGGTTCCCAAATGAATTCGGGAGGTTTTGCAGGTACCGTGCCTCATAGTAGGAATGTGGAAGGCATAAGGAAGGTTCCATGGATTGCTTTCTACTGAGGGCCTTCATAGCTGCAGATATGGGGGGTTCCTACAATTAGGGGTAAGCTTAGGGGGTCCCCATAATAAGGAGGGTTATATTGGGGTCCCCTTATTTTGGGAAACTATCATATCTGAATTGGATGCAGTATCTTGTGTCCTGGGATTTCAAGGCTAAGAGATCGTAGGATTCTCATGCTGACAGCTGTTGGCTAAGTTTGATCCAAACCTTGCCTGGAAGGTTATTTTATAGGGGCTGTATAGGATAGGGTTTAGGGTTTAGAGTTTAGGTATGCTCCCAAGCGATGGAGAATCAAGTGGAACTTTAGGGTTTAGGTATGCTCCCAAGCGATGGAGAATCAAGTGGAACAGCCAAGGGACTATGACATGCCCACTGCATATCCCGATGGTTTCCGAGTACATGTTCAGCTCAGCCTTGTTTTACCTTGGGATTTGCCTGAATACGGGTCCTTATAGTCGGGGCTACTATAGTCGACCCCAGTTGGGGAACAGTAATTTAGGCCAAGTCCCACATATTGCCTGCATCCCAGGATATCAAGTACCCCCTGAACCCTAAACCCTAAAACCCCAAACCCTCAGTTTAGGATCTAGGGTTCACCAAGCCCGAGAAACACATAAACCCTGAACCCATAAACCCTAAAACCCCAAACCCTCATAAACTCAAAAACCTTCAGGGCCTGGTGGCAGCAGCCGCAGCGCCGGTGCCGGAAGCACTGCTCACCCAGGAGGGGTCCGGAGTTGGTTTGTTGAAGGGTTTAGGGTATAGGGTCTATAGTAGGGTTTAGGGTTCGGGGTTTAGGGTATAGGGTTTAGGGTTTTAGGGCTCAGGGTAAAGGGTTTCAGGGTTCAGGGTATAGGGTTTTAGGGCTAAGGGTATATTGGACCCCTTAATTCATGAGGATCCGAACCAGAATAGCGTTTCAGGTTTTCGGTTCAGGGGCTTGCAAGTCCTTTTGGGACGGCAATAATTGTACGTTGAGGGAGGGGCTCACAAGTTTTAAAGTTTCAGGATGGCTTAATAGACTCCAGAACTCCTCAATACTGTTGATATGAAAATCCTGCATGACCTCAGTATACCATAGTGCCATTATTCCCAGGGTTTAGGGTACTTAGGGCCAGGCAGGATTTTACGTATCCACCGTAGGATCCTGGCAAGAGCAGATTAGGGGCTTCTACCCTAAACCCTACATCCTAAACACCCATCCTGGGAGTGGGGTTTAGGTTGAGCCTGAAGCCCTCCCACGGGCGACCGACAAATCTTAGGGCCAGGAGCTCCAGGGCCCAGGGCCTCCCAGGGGTGCCAGGGGCCTGAAACCTCCCATGCAGGGGCCTTCCAGCTCCTCCCAAGAAGGTTAAGCCTCAAGAACTTCCAGGAACCTCTCAGGGCCTCTCTGATGCCTCTCAAGGCCTCCAGCCTTGCTTTCAGATCAGGAATTTTGCTCCAAACACATGCTTCCAAGCCCAGACAAGATCGTTGTTCAAGATTG
>CAJNIZ010029779.1:136450-156531 GCA_905231905.1 Symbiodinium pilosum | reverse complement strand
AGCACCAGCGCACCCCCTCATTGAGACACCCCGAACCCTAAACCCTAAACCCTGAACCCTAAATCCTAAAAGCAGCTCGGTGGTTCCGCGTCTGGAGTTTCGTGCTCAGGGTTAGAGGGTTTGGAGTATTCTACGCCCTAGGGCTTGAGGTTGAGGGTTCGAGGTTTGCTTGAATGTTCGCGCCGCGCACAGTAGCTTTTTGTGGACCCGCAATTTGCCACTTGCAGCACTTCACATTGGTCGTAAGCCTAACGGTTAGATTGGCCTAGGGTCCAAGGACCTAATAAGCATATACTGGCCCAAAACCTGTACTATTATTAATTACCCAAAACCGAAGTAACGAATTATTTGGTACCTGTTCCCTTCGGGAAAATCCATGAAGCCCGCAAAGGGGTTTGATTAGAAGGTTCGGGGTTCCGGGCATTCAGGGCAGGGTGTGGGGTTGTACCTTGGGATCGGTTTTGGACTGTACAGAATTAATGTGAAGCGGTTTCTCTGAGCGTTTGCAAGTTTTTGGCTAAGGTGTTTCAAGCTGTGGCGACGTACTCCAAAGTTGTATTTTCTTTTTGTTGTTGTTGTTGTTGTGGTGGTGGTGGTGGTGGTGGTGGGCTACTGACTGCCAAGTGCGTAGCATGTGCAACGCTTCCTGAACCCCTGGCCTTACCGGCTGCCATCCAGTCTATGCGCAGCCTGCAGTTCGGAGCCTAGGTCTAGAACGGGTACCTACTGTAGGTCTAAAGTCTAAGTCGGCAAAGTATGCTGTTTGAGACTTGGTGTTGCTGCCAGCAGTCTTCATGTTTACGTTGTCATCCCATGGCTTTTGCCAGGCAACACGAAAGTCTGGCTCATGCTCTAAACCGTACTGTCTTACCCTGAGACCACAAAGTCTACCTCAAGCCCTACCATTATGCTCCTTGTCTTGCTCCCTAGACCCAGAAGTCCATCTTCACTCTCACCCCTACTTTACAGCCCAACCTACACCCCGAACCCGAAACTCTGACGCTGCGGAAGGTGCAGCAGGCGATGACCCGCACGGGTCGGCTACCTCCCGGAGGGTCTGAGCTTGTGGCACAGGCGGGTCGAGAGTGCAGTTTTATGGTTCATAGAGTTGAAATAGTCCTGCGAATGGGATTTGAGTAGCCTCAAACCTCGCACCATATAAAGCCCTAGACCTAATCCCTCACCCCGCTCCCTCGGCTACAAATCCTTGACCCTTGACCCCAAATCCTTGCTTTTTTAGGTGATGCGGGCTTTGTGGCGCTTCCTGCATGACACCGCGCACCCTCAGGCCCGGTCATGGCTTTTGTTCGGCCTGCCCAGAGGCTGGGGCTTCAGATTTTGTGTTAGTATGCGACCCCTTTCGGATACCTCGTGTGAGCTATAGTCTAAACTCCTTAAGGGGGGTTATGTAGGGGATTACATAGGGGACAACAGTATGGCTTATTAAGGGGGATACTAGTTTAGACACTATAGGTCATATTGTATCTTCAGCTTGTCATCGGGTAAGACTGGGCATCCTCAAGAAGTGGTGATGAAGCGTAGATAGTCCCCCTTAAGTAGATAGAATATGGCTTTGCGTACATCATTAATAAAATCCTCATATACCCCATAGTCTATCCCTAAACCCTAAACCATAAACCCAATATTCTATCTCCTTAAGGGGGACTCTAGGCTCTGCCAAGCTGAGCCCCTGAAAACCAATCCAAGCAACACCAAGCAAGTATTTGTTTCCTGCTTTCAGTTACACTTGCTGGTGCATCTTTTGAGACGCTTCTTACCCTTGCAGCTTCAACACCAAATCTTGCAATTCCCCCAACTTCAGGTCAAGGATGCCGGAGCGGATGAGGTTGCATTTTACGTCATGGACAAGGCGGCACAAGAATGTGGGAGTCCCCTTCTTCCTATTCTTTACATGCAGCCAGAACTTTATTTATGTAAAGAGATGCATACAAATGCCTGCACGCGCATAAGAATGTTTGAGTCCCAGCTGCGCATGCATGACCTTGACTAGCCATGTAAGGGTCTAAGTACCTAGGGCTTAGTGCTTAGGGTTGCCCAGCACCTGTACTGTAATTACTATTGCTCAAATCTCAAGTACCTAATTACTGGATACTTGGACCCTCTGGGTAGGCTAGCTAACCTCACATCGCGCGTGATGAGCAGAGCGAACATCGGCTTCCTTTTCCCTAAGGGTCCAAGTACCCAGTAATTAGGTACCTCGGGTTAGGATACGAGTAACTATGATGCAGGTTTTTGGACCGTTAAGGTTGTGACGTTCAACAACTATCACTTCAAAAAGCAATCCAGCGTGTTGGGGCTGCAGACAGTCCTGTTTCAGGGTTTAGGGTTCAGTGTGAGAAAAAATGAAACTTCGTGGGGCATACGATTGATTTGCAGCACGACCAAAGAAGCCTGTAAGCCATGCATTTCTGGACGAAAACTCTGGCTTGGCTTTCTTCCAGGATGGACTATTGGACTTTATGAGCATCTGAGTCCACCCTCATTTGGGTGCTTGTAGGAAATTGCAAGGTCTAATAACCCGTTCTGGTTCACCTGTGTACAGCCAAGACACTAGAATCCCTAAACCCTAATCCCAAACTCTAATCCCGAAACCCTAAACCCTACACCCCAGTGTATGTAGGCAGAGCATCCCGAGAAGACTCCGCCATCCCAAATCGTGTCATTCCGTGGGTTTAAGGATTAGGGTTTGGAGCTTAGGCTCCAGGGTGGCACGTAGTGTTTCGGGATTAGGGTTTAGGGTGCAGCGGTTTTGGGGTTTAGGGTTTAGGGGTTTAGGGTTTAGGGGTTTAGGGTTGAGGGTTGAGGGATTAGGGTTGCGGGTTTAGTGTAGGCTTTAGGGTGTAGAGTCTCGGGTTCAGCTTTACATGTCCCTAAAGGCCCTAGTACTAAATACAATATACTTACGCAAATCTTGTACTATAACTACTATTGCCCAATCCCAAGTACCCATTACTCTGGGCCCAAGATGCCATAACTACGGAGTACGCCCTTAATGATGTTAGGGTCCTGGATATGATTTTTGGTATATCCTTTGTTCGAGGGCCATTGGGTTCTGTGGGATGATAGGGTAGTTTCCCAAAGTTAGGGTACCCCAATATAGACCCCAATATACAAAATAGTCCATAAAAAAGGATCCCCAACAAAGGTATCCCCGCTTGTGGGAAAACCCCATAGCATCTGTCTTGAGCGGCAGGCAGACTTGCACACCAGTTACCAGCAGTCCAGGAGTTGTGTTGTGCTTACGTTGCAGATGAGGCATCGTTGGGTACTTGAACCCTCTGGGAAAGGAAACCCCCTAAGCAGCTCGCAGTTGAGGTAGGCATTCTTCACAAAGCAGTCTCGGAGGGAAATTATACGCTCCACTGAGCGTACCCTAGAAGCTCGCCAACAAGGTTTAGACTAGCAGATTATGTCAGCCATAGTCTAAACTCCTAGTATCCCGCTTAATAACCTCTATGATAGCCCCCTATATAGTCCACTGTAATATAACTCCTTTTTAAGGAGTTTAGACCATAAACCCAAAACAATCCGCTATATAACCCCTTTAAGGAGTTTAGACTATGGCTAACTTAAGCAGAGTTCGAAGATTCGCTCAGCTTCCAGAGCAGCTTCAGCGTATTGAGCGAACTGCAGGGGCCTTTTCCTGCTTCCTGGGAGGGGTTCTCATGTGTGAGCTAGAGTCTAAACTCCGTCAAGGGGGTTATACAGGGTATCATGTGGGGTTACTACTAGAGGGCTTCAAGGGGGCTAGAAGGAGTTTAGACTATAGCTCATGTGTGAGAACTTGTTTAGGGTTTAGAGCGCAGGGTCACGGTGTAGGTTTAGGGTTCAGGAAGCCCCTACGAAGCTCCGTCAACATTTCTTGTCATGCTGCAGGTGACCCTCCGCAAGATGGAGAACGCACTGATGAAGGCACATCCGGGTTCAGTACATGTTACTATCTGGGCAAACTGCAGTGACCTCTCGTGACCTCGATCCAAATGCTGGGTTGTAGATTCAATGCGTGTGTATGGGGGAAGTGCTTTTTTAAAGTTGCTGACATGCACCAGTTTTGATAGTCACCAAGTCGCTTGGGTATTGAGAAGGAATGCAGTAGTGGGCATCCCGTTTCTTTGTCGGAGATTGCGTCGAGCCTGCTGGGTCTCGCTGTCCCTGGCTGTATGCATGTGGATACAGGATATGCTGAAGTTTTTATTCGGGTTGGCATGGGGTCTTCGAGATTATCGTGTGGTTTTTTTGGGTTCTTGAAAGAATCAGTGGCGGCTTTTTGAACTTTGCGAGGCCGAAGAACCAATGCCGATTGACTCATAGGCGTTTACCCTTGTTCAGCTGGGTCTTCGTTTTATGTAACTGGACACTCTACTTTCCTTTATACAATCCAGTATGGAATGCGCAACCTTTGTTAACAACAGTACACCGCATTGGAACCGGATCAACCTCAGCTTTGCCAGCGGCAAAGTTGCCTTCCAAGAAGGCCTACATGCGCTTAAGTGCCCTTAACCCTAACCAGTCAATCCTCTTCTCGAATGGAACGAATGTCCACCGCCAAGATCCTGCTGCTGGGTGCCGACTCAGCCATTGATGCAGGAGCATTCCTTCTGAATGGTACGTGGATGTTTTAGAGATAGCTGAGAGTGTCTCATTTCTTGCGCTATAATTCCTTGTCATGCGGATTTTGCGCAAAGGTGTCGTGTCTGACTATTCTGGGGACTTACAAGGGTCGTTGGGATTTGAGTTCTGTATTCCACCCCGATTCAAGATTGGGATTTGGGCTCCAGGGTCAGCAGCTTGAGCTTAGCGTTTGGAGTTTTAGGTTTTAGGGTTTACTATAGGGTTTAGGTTTTAGGGTTTGGGTAGTGAGCCAGCATGTTTGTTTTAGGCGCCCGCGCAAGGCTTCTCAAACGCTTGCACACCAGCAGGTATCATGACTGTGGTTGAGGCAAAGATGCGCGACCTGAACCCTAAGCCCGGGGCCCTGAGCCCAGACTCTAGGGCTTCAAATTTCAAAAACTGTAGGTCAAATCTATAGACTCCAGCTCCTAATACAGGTAAGTTATCCTTTGTCATCCTCTGTCCCTAAGGGTCCAAGTACCTAACAAGCATATACCTACCCAAAACCTGTATTATAGTTACTGCTACCCAGTTAACTCCCAAGTATCTAATTATTGGATACCTGGGCCCTCTGGCTGTCACAACCCGCTTAAGCATCAAGGGTACAGCTGGAGCTGCCGAGTCCCAGCCAGCCATTCCACAAATCAGCTACAGTCTGAGCTCCGTACAGGGGGTTACATAGGGGATCGTATAGGGGAGGACTGTAGGGGCCATTAGCGGGGATATTAGGAGGTTAGACAATAACTCAAATGATGTCACCTCAAGTGCTTTGAGCCAACATTTGCAACAGTGTGCGCTGCGATTGCCCTAATGCGGGTTAGTCTGCTTACGATCCCGTTTGTAACCTACATGCTCTGTCCCCCGATCCTCAAAGTGAAGCCTATGCCATCAACCCTGATACAGCTGTGCAGCAGGATCTGTGCAGTACCGCCCAGTCACTGCTAACTTAGCTTTTGCGTCGACGCTGGAGGCACACAATTGAGTTGAGGGCTCTTGCTTTTGAGGATCAGGGTTTGAGGTATTGGGTTTCTTGTTAGGGTGTGGGGTGTATGGCTTGGTGTTCAGGGCTTTGGCTGTAGCTTTGTTGGCTTAGAGTTTTAAGCTTTGGGGTGTGTTTTTGGGTAAGCCCTGAACCCTATACAGGCTCTAAATCCAAAACCCTGAAACCTAAACCCTAGACCTAAAACCTTCAACCCTAAACCCTAAACCCTAAACGATGTAGGGTCCAAGGCTCGTAAAGCTGTTGTATATATGGTAGTTTCCCAAAATAGGGGTACCCCAATATAGACTCCAAATATACTATTGTCTTTATTATGGGGATCGGGAAACACCCATATAATTCTACTTGGGTTTGGGGTTTAGGGTTTTGGCATCGGGCCAACAGTTGGACCCACTCTCAAACAGCTAGTAAAGCTACTCCACCTGAATCATGACAGCAACCCCTTTCGCGCGTAGACTCCTGTCACTGGGACTTACGGCCGCGGCTTCCGCAGGAAATTAAAAGTACATCATTTTTAAAATGCCGTAGCACTAGCAGGGCAATAAATTGCAAACCGCATCCCCCCGCTACTCCGCAAGATCTTTGTATGCCAGTATACATACAGAGCGGTCAAGTAGCTCAAAACTTTCGGCTCGCCGATGTACTCCTTATATATCCCATACATAATGAGGTTGTCGCCATATTTCACCCATAACCTCTGAGACCCTCTTAAAGCCCCAGAAAGGGTTCCGGCTCATTGGGGTTTACGGGGATTAAGGTGTAATATGAGCTACTGTCACAAGGAAGTTGCCGAGTATCCCTACGTGATCCTCATGTATACCCCCATTACAGTATGTTAGATTTGCTTCCCCAATCCCTATAAATCCTATGCCTAGATAAACCCTAAAACCCTACAACCCCAAACAAACCCTGAAACCTTAATGTAGACCCCTGATGATTAACCCCCCTCCCCTTAATAGGGATTGTAATAGGGATCCAAATATTAAGGCCTTCAAAAGGAGGGGGGTTATTAATCAGGGGTCTACAGTAAAACCTTTGAACATAAAGGCAGTTGCTGAGGAGCCTCGATCTCCGCAAGCCATGCGCACGCCTTACTCTGCCACACAGGGCCCGTTGTCAAGTAATTGCTGCTCTGGAGGGTTTAGGGATGAAATTTGAGGGTCTAGGGTTTAGGGGTGGAAGTTGGCTGAAAGTACAGGCTCGGTTTCCAGTACCCGAGATGATGTTCGTGAACGCAGGTATGGACTCTGGGAAGTATGTGGGAAGAAATTGTTCTCCAAACAATCCTTACTTGATTCCTTACCAGGACGTGCACGCACGCATCACCATGTGAAGTGCGGACATACTTACGGGCGGGGTACCCCTGCTTTCAGCCTATAGCATCTTGAATACTGAGCAAGATTATTCCTGAACAATTCTTGCATGAGATGCTAGCAGGTACCCTGGATGCTACGTATTCAGATCCCAACATTACACCATAATCACTTGCCTAACCCCCAAAAGTATGTAAAATAATAGCCCAAACCCATAATAACAGGCATAAAAGGGCCGTTATTTTACATATGTTTGGGGTCCAGGTAAAGCCTAAACTTTCAGTTCAGGGATAGAAACGAACGCCAAACCAGACAAGCTCATGCAGCGGAAGTCGGCTTATGGCGTATGGATCGCGCGTGCTTGCGTTTTAAGCTTCAGGCCTGGAGGTTTCAGCGTTTAAGGTTTCAAGGGTTCAGAGTTCGGGGTTCAAGGTTTTAGGGCTCAAGGGTTTTGGGCTTTCTGGTTTTGAGGTTAAAGTCTTAAGGGTACAGGACCTCTAGGGATTTTCAGCATAATAACTTCAGCTTCATGTTCCGTGTATGCTTCTTGCGCATCCAAAATTTCAGGGGGCATTCCAACATGAGCGCCACGTTTCAAACCCCTGAGAAGACAGAAATGATGGTTGGCACGGATCCGGTATCAATATGGCCTAGTACGCGTAGCTATATTTAGAGCAATCGGGCAACCCGAATTATTTTGTGGGGGCTTCCCCAAAACCATGATAATACGGGTCACCATAGTGGGGTTCCAGGTTCCTTTTGCAATACCGGTCCCTGCATAAATCTCTCCGTTCTGGTAACAGTAGTTCAGTCCGATACAGGTATGATTATGTGGGATGATCTAGGCGTGGTAGGAGTTACGCAAGGATCTTTAAACTTGAAAGCCCTAGAGCCAGTTTTTGCTCAAAGCGTCCAACTATCTGTATGGTACATACGACGGGTCCCAAGGGTCTCCCGCATGCATGCGTTGGAGCCTGATCGTGTCCTATTTGGGTACTTGAACCCTCAGGCTTTCCTACTTGGGGGTTTCCCAAAATTAGGGGTACCTTCTTTGGGGGTTCCCATAATAAGGATTATAGTATATTGGGGTCTATATTGGGGTCCCCTTATTTTGGGAAACTACCACTTAGGGTTCAGGGTTGCGGTTTTGACGACTTCAACTGTTGAGGTCTCCTCCCGCGCATTCCTCGTCGGAAAGGTTGGGGCCTCAGAGCGCCCAATGCACTACCCTAATAATGGGGCATCACATGGACAAGCAACTTGAAAAGACTTTAGGGCCCAATGTACCCTAAGGGTCCAAGTACCTAATAATCATAATTATACTCGACCAAAACCTGTACTAAAATCATTATTCCCCAAAACCCAAGTATCTTAATTATTGGGTACATGGATCCTTAGGGGTAGGTATTATTGTATACTTGGATCCCTAGGGTCTTCTCCATCAAGGGTTCAAGCTGTTCCTCCAAACGGTTCAGGTCGAGAGTTTGAGGTTGAGGAAAGCATGAAGCCCCCTAAACTCTAAACCAGGTTAGGATTTTATGATCATAATAGGGATATAAACCCAAGAAATCAAAGAGCACTTACCCTCCCAGGGCTCCTTCTAGAGTGCTCTTCGATTCTGTTTACCCTAGGTCCAAATCCTAACCTACCCTAAACCCGCAAGGTTTCAGCCTAAGATCGGTTTAAGCGTATCTGATGCAGGGTTTCCTCCCAAGATTAGGGGTACCTTTTGGGTGGTCCCCACGAACAGGATTATAGTATTTTTGGATCCATGCTGGGGTTCCCCCTATTGGGGAAACGCCTTATTGGCGTCTGTCAGAGGTATGGTCTCTTTGAAGCGCCCCCCTCAAATTGGAGAATGCTCTGCAAGCGTTGGCACACTCCGAAAGACTAGTGAAACCTGTATGGTTTCCAACAAAAGCCAGTGTCCCCAAAGCATGTAAGAGACGGTAGCTCCAGCTCAGACATTTTGGCAAAAACGACAAACCAGCACCAAGGCGAGGCCCTCATAGTTCCTATTGTGCAAAACTACAACATATAGTCCCCTTAAGTAGCTAGAATATGGCTTTGGATATGTTATAATAAGATCCCCATATATTCCATATTCTATCTACTTAAGGGGGACTATACTCCCAACCCCTCACACTGTTGCGTTGCAAACGTCCGTGGTTCCTTTCTGCTAGGCAGCAGAGTGGCGGCTATGCTTCTTCTCCGCCGCAGTCAACGCAGCATTACGCTCAGAGATGGCCTGAATCTAGGGTTCAGGTCAGGGTTCTGAGGATTTAGGAACCAGGATTGAGGATTCATGGCTTGGGGTGAAGGAAGGATTTAGGGATTGAGGCTTTGCGCTTGGGGGGGGGGGGGTTTGGTCTCGAGTTTTACTTTTCGAGGCTTCCACCCAGCTCTTTTTTTTGGTGTCTATGGATTCGTGAGCCAGAGGGTCGATGCCATCGGCAGGTTGGGGTCCTTATGAATTTGTCCTGTCGGCTTGACAAATTGATACGTGTTGGCAGAACACTTCTGAATGTCGGCGCCTTGTTTCGGCATGTCGGCACGTGGCGTGCTCGATTCTTCACTTTCAGCCTTCCATGATTTCAGTCTACTCACCCTGTAGACGTTCGATGGCGCATCTGACTAAACCTAGACCCTAGGGCTCCAACCCTGTACTTAATTAATGCCTACATCTTGGGCCCTTAAGTCTACAGAAAGTGGCTGGATTGGGCTATTTGGAGCCTCTGGATACCAAGCCTCCAAAGCCTCAAATCCACACAGGTTAGGAGCACTAAAGGGCTTATTAAGGGGCATACTAGAACTTTAGACTATAGCTCGGTTTAGGGTACAGGGTGTAGGGTTTAGGGTTCAGGGTTTAGGGTTTCGGGTTTGGGCGACTTTTGTGAATTGTGCATTCGCCTCGGTGTGCGGGCGCTCGCCAAGATGATTTGAAGGTGCTAGACTACAAGGAGGGGCCGAGTATGATTATAAGTCCCTAAATCCTCAACCCACAACTTTACAAGTCCTATGAACTTCTTCAGTTGCGGGACTCATAAGTATATTTATGAAAGTATGGGGCCCCATCCTGTAGGAATCACTTTTGGGTAGTTAACCATTTCCAGCCTTAAGGGCCTAAACCCGAACCCTAATCCCTAAACCCTATAATTATGGTGGTTTTCCAGAATTAGGGGTACCACTTTGGGGGTCCCAATAATAAGGACTATAGTACTTTGGGCTCTATATTGGGGTCACTTTGTTTTGCGAAACTACCATATACCATCCAAAACAGGATGCCCTTTCCTAAGTTGAGATGCAAGTTGGCTCCCTTCCCTTTTACAGATACCTGGTCAAAAGGGTTATCATACGGCTCCTAAGATTTGTGACCCGAAGGGACCATGATTTTGACAACGCCCCAGGCGGTGTTTCAACTTGAGGGGTTGTACATGGTATTACTGGCCATTGGCTAGCTGGGAATGAAGGAAATTCAAACTACTATCATAGATTATATGTATAGGGACTACTATAAGGATCCATTCCTTCGTTGCTAGCTAACCCAAGGCCAGAATAAGGTACTTGTCTAGACTTAGTCTCGAAACCCTAAACCCCAAACCCTAAACCCTACCCGAAGCACGTATGCGGGGACCCCTTGGGACTGCAAGTGTGAAGCCTTCTCTGGCAAGTCCTCCTGGAAACCAGAAACCTCCAGCTACATGGAGCCATGCCCAGAGGGTCCACATATACAACCATTAGGGAATTGGGACCCATAATTCCTTCTATAGCATGGTAATTTGGGGCCTAATTCCTTAATAGTTGTATATATGGACCCTCTGGGATGGGTAATTACACTAAGGGTCAAGTACCTAGGATTTAAAAGAACCATCCAAAACCTAAACCTTGCAACAGAAGCTATGAGCATTACTGATATTCTTCCCGCGTAAACTGCCCACCCCTATATGTCTTTTGTATACCCCAACCCCTAACCGCCCCGAAACCAATGAAACAGTAATGAAACATGTGTTTTGCAAAAGGGGCTCTTCTCAGGAAACCGTCCAAGATTAGTTCACAGGACACGCTGGGGTTTGCTGTAGCTTTTGAGGGTTGAGGGTTCAGGGTTTAGGGTTTAGGCTTTAGGGTTGTTATTATGGTAAGGACCCCAAAGAAGTACTGCATTAAAAGGTCAAGGTAGCTTTCGGAATCCAAAGCCCGAAGACCCTCAACCAATGTCGCCGTTGCTCTTTGAACCTTATGGGATTAGGGTTTAGGGTTCAGGGTTTAGGTGCACCCAAAGCTTTCGAATTTTGAGATTGTGTGCCTGAAGGCACCAAGGCCCCCAAATGTGAACAGATGTATGCATGTATGTGGATTTCTCAAAGTTTGAGGCCCCCGAGGAATCTGGGGATATGTAGGAATTATCTGGAGTTAACGGAGGTCCTTATTGGGGATGACACAGCTGTAGCTGCAGCGGTAGCATTAGTAGCAGCAGTAGCAACGGGACACGCATGCTTGCCTAGCACCTCGCGCTCCAGAACCTAAACCCTAAAACCCCCAAACCCTAAACCCTACACTCCCAAACCCCTAAGCCCTCAAACCCTAAAACTAAAAAACCCTGAAAGCCCTAAACTCTTAAGCCCCCAAACCCTCAAACCCTAAGTCACGTATCTTTTGAAGGCCTCAGCTCTGAAGTGCAAGCCTTCCCCCAAGGCTCCAAGTACCCTATAATCAGGCTTCAGGGTTTAGGGTGTGGGGCTTAGGGTTTAGGCCCATTTAAACGGGTTGTCTATTGTTTCGGGCCTTTGGTTTAGGGTCCAAGTACTCAACAACTAGATACTCTGGACTCTGACCATACCAGTTATGATACCGATGTTGGGCAAGCACATCATTATTAGGTACTTGGGCCCTTAGGTTTCCCGTTGCAGACGTGACGTAAAAGACGGGGCACCGCAGAAGCCTCAGTCTCACCGTCGCTGTGTCATTTATACATTAACTGCTCAAACAGCTGTGCGTTGCCCTAAGGGTCCAGGGACCCAAATAACTGGGTTTCAGGGCCCAACTGCTATAATCTGAATGGTATTTGGGCCCCAAAGCTCTATGATTTGGGTCCTTGGACCCTTAGGGTTTTTTTTTATTTTGAGTACTTCTTTCGTGCTATATTGAGCGTGAGAACCTAATCTGTCTTAGACTGGGAAGCCAATTTTTGGGGAACTACTGCAGCTGCCTAGCTTAGTCGCTATTCATAACGATCCCTGTAAGCCCCGATAAAAGCCAATTTCCCACATCATGTTCCATGTTAGTGTCCATCTGATTCTCCACCATTCCAACTTAACAGACCCTACCCACATGAGCGTTTCGAAAGTAATGCCCCTATAAGCCTTCATAAGGACCCCCATCATCACCTTGTAATCCCCATATATCCCAAGTGTTCCTTCAGACCCCTTTCTGAGAAATTCCCCCAACACTTACTCTAAAGTCTCAACCCAACACCTGCCCTCAACTCTAAAACGTAAGCCCGAAACCCTACACCGCATGTCGGCAGGAGGTGAAGTCTCGCAGCATGCCGGACCCATTCTCCGATCTGAAGACGGCTTTCGAGCCGCCCGGGGCTCAGCAGAGTGCTTTTACCCACGTACCCTCAGGGTCCAAGTACCCAATAATTAGGTTCCCTTTAAAGGGGATATATAATAGGGATCTTTAAGGGTATATAAGAGTATACATTGGGTTTAGGGTTTAGGGTCCAAGTACCCAATAATTAGGTACTTGGGATTAGGATAATAGTAATTCTAGTACAGGTTTTGGGTAAGTATATGATTATTAGGTACTTGGACCCTTAGGGGAAGTTTAAGGTTTAGGGTTTAGGGTGGCTGGTAAGGAACAAAGATTAGATTGTCACGGCAGGGAAGCGCGAGCAAGTACTATTGATCCATGTTTTCTTCAACAGCCACCCAGCCTAGGGTAACGAATGTACCGATAACAAAGGGTGCTGTACGGGTCGCAGTTCTCTCGTGTTCTTTATTTAATGACCTCCGCCCATTGTGTGTGTAAGCTCCGGGTGGGGTTAGGGATAACAGGGTTTGGAAACTGGGGGCTGAGGAGGTTGGTGCTTCTGCGTATACAGAGAGTCCAAGTACACAATAAGTAGGTACCTGAAATTTGGGAAATAGCAATTACAATACAGGTTGTGAGCAATAGTTATTAGGTACCTGGACTCTCAGGGAGGGTTTGCAGGTGCATTGCGGATTTAGGTTTTTGGATGAGCCCAGAAAAGGGGGGCTGATGAGGCAGTAGCCGATTACGCATCGGTATTTCCTATGGGGGGTCCACCCTAAGCCCTAGATCATAAACCCTAGACCCTAAACCCAAAGCCCTTAAGCCGAAGACCTAGACCCTAAACCCTAAACCTTGGCCATGCGTACCATTCCTACATGGGTGGTTGTCAACATTATGGTCCCTTTTTGAGTACCCTAAATGCTAGGTGCCGTATTATAATAGGGTACCCAAAAAGGGACCATAATTTTGACAACCCCCCACATGGGTTCAAGGGTTGGGCATCCCTAAAAGCTGTTTATGTTTTTTGGGTTGTGGGCTCTCAATGGGATGACTTGCGGCTAGGTGTGGGGGGGGCCTGGTGGATGATACTCAGCTCTTCTCATTGGAGATTCTGAGGGTCAAGACTTGGGGTTAAGATCTATACGGGGCTGGGGAGAAGTGATTGCAGCTCTTCTTATATCAGAGTGCATGTCTTTGGGTCGTGGACGTCTTTCCTCTGCAACTATTGAACAAATCAAGAATGTTTCGGCTTATGGCTCTTGTCAACCTGCGAAATCCGGTTTAGGGTTGAGGGTCTACTGGCCAAAAGCATATTATGGGGCGAAAATCAATGACTGCCAATCTTATGGTCCTGTTATCCTAAACCCATCATGGTACCGGGTACTTAGTGTAAGGTAGACCTCAATAAACATGATGTTGGTAACTATTCAGGCCCCACAGTAACCACAACTTCAGTTTTCAAAGCAGACCCGTGCCTGATTTCTAAGTACCTGTCCATAGACAGGGTTAATGGGTGAGTTTAGGGTTTCGGGTTGAGGGTTCAGAGTTTTGTGTTTGCAGGCCCCTGCCCAGGAGAAAACATTGACAAAATCCTGGGCAATTTAATTTTTCTTCACTTTACGCTTGCCTGCAAGTGGGATCTTTTCCTGTTGCCCCGCGGATCCCAGTAGCGAAGAAGGGGATAATCCCTGATCCCTAAACCCTAAACCATTCTTGCTTGCAATCATGGTTATCAGAACCTTCATAGTTTTGTCGTCACCAAATACCCTGCCAAACGTCCGCTGGTTTTTGCAACGGCTACACGAACTCAGGCGCATACAGCATAGCCTCGCCATTCCTCTCTGTCAATTTACGATGTTTATTGCACATGCCTTTCTTAGAACTAAGGGTACTTCTTGTAGGAGGGTCCTGGTAGTTGAACGGATGCGGGACCCGTGTAATCCTAAAGAGCTTCAACCCTCAATCCTGAAAATGAAACCCTAAAGCCCAACCGCGGGACCCGTGTAATCCCCAAACCCTCAACCCTAAATCCTGAAAATTAAGCCCTAAACCCTGAACCCTAAACCCAACCTAACCAGGCAGAGGGAAAAGTTGAAGACCTTCAACCTCAAGCAGATCGTGACTAGGTTCGCCAGAGCCAAAGCTACGGCTGCGGACTAAAGTTAGGTTTAGGGTCTAGGGGACCTACAAGGGGATGTATAATAGGAAGTGCATATTCTGTACATGTTTTTTTGATTTTTTTGGTGGTTGCCCTGGGAGCATCTGCGCATTTTGGCCTGTTTCCACCATTTCCATAATTTTCCATAATTTTCCATCATGTCCATCATTATCCATCATTATCCATCATTTTTCATCATTTTTCACCATTTGCATATTTCCATTATTTGTTTATCGTTGCTCATCATGTTCAGCCTTTCTCCTCATTTCAGTTTCCATGAACTTTCCATCATGTTCATCATTTGTCCTATCGTTTCCATCATGTTCATCACTTACTTGACTTTCTGCCTTTTCTGTTGGCTGCTTGGTGTTTTAGCTTCTTGGCTTCGTGGCTCTCTGGCTTCTTCGGTTTCTGGCTCCGTGGTCTGTCGCTTTCTGTACCTTCCTGAAGTTGTCGTACAAGTACAAGTACAAGTACAAGTAGTAGTAGTAGTAGTAGTAATAGTAATAGTAATAGTAGTAGTAGTAGTAGCAGTAGTAGTAGCAGTAGTAGTAGTAGTAGAAGAAGATGCGCAAGGGAGTGTTATGCAGATGATTTGTTTGCAAGTGGGGGTGCTGCGCCCCACCCAACCCCCGCCTTTGTTAAGGCCATCCATGCTTGCCATTGTTCATCTTTTACATCATGTCATGACTCTCCATGATGTTTCATCATGTTTCATCATTTCTGAACACCGATCAGCAATTTCCACGAGTGTTTATCATTTTCATCCGTTTTCGCCAGTTGCCATAGTTTTATCCTTTTCCTCAGGTTTCATGAACAATTGTCCTAATCGACATGCTGTTGATCATAATTACCTTAACATACCTCATCAAAATCATCATCTCCATCATTTTCCATCATAGAAAAAAGTGTTGTGGCCATTTTTGCAGTCAGGGAAGACAGTGCGGATCATGTCGTTTGCAAGTGGGGGGGGGGAGCTGCCCTCCCCTCCGTCATCATTGAGGCCTTCCGAGTTTGCTGTAGCAAATACAAAAAGCATCGTGTCATCAGCAACGGAGGGTTATGCAGATCGTTTGGTTTGCGAGTGGGGGGGCTGTCAACCCCCAACCCCCCGCCTTTGTTAAGGCCATCCATGCTTGCCATTGCCATCGTTTTAAATCATCTCATTGCCTTCCCAATATATTAGGTCCTTTCAGAGAGATACATAAGGATTTATAGGGATAGGGATATATAGGGTTATATGGGGTTTAAAAGGTTTAGGGTCCAAGTACGCAAGAGTTGGGACTTGGGTCTTAAGTGCTAAAAATAGTAGTGCAGGTCTGGGGGAAGCATAAGATTGTTAGGTACTTGGACCCTTAGGGGTTGGAAAGAGCCCCATGCTTCAGGAGGTGCTTGCTAGAAATTTGTTTCGTCCCGTCATCGCTCACCACCACTCAGTCAATTCCAAGAGGCATCATTGGTGCAAATAAAGCCACTTACGGTTCCGACGTTGACAGGTTGGCACTCAAGAGTCGCAGGTTCATCCATTGGGGTTCACAAACACAAATACTCGGGCAAAGGGATGTAGCGCTTTACAGGTGCATGGTCAAGTATCTATGGTCCTCATCTACGCACTTTGCAGATTATCAAGCAGTAGCTTCCGATCCTGAACGCCAACGCCAATGCCAGGAATGGCACGGTGCTCATGAACATGCTGGAGCGCTTACTTGTGGTGGCCTTGGCGCTGTGGCTATTCCTTGGCTGCATGACTTCAGGGCTTCATGTGGTATCCTGCCAGTGCAGTGCCCGGGTTGCTGTGAATCTGAGGCGGGCCCCTAATTGTCCTAGCTACCCGGGCTTTAGACGAAGCGATGTATGCCAAAATACATGTAGGCACGACATGTAAATGGTAGAGATTGGTACTGCTGAGCCAAGCCACCCTGATCAGTAGTGCCGCGTGTACAGAAGGGTGAGGATTGGGGCTTCTTTCTTCAGCGTGTAGGGGTTTGGTGCACGCTTATGCCTAGCCTCTTGGGCGCAGTCAAGTCACTTCAAGTCATTTGGGCCCTTCTTCCGATGGCATGTAGCTTTGAGACTTGAGCCTCTAACCACTGCCCCTAATGATCAATCCCCCCATGTCTTCAATAATAAATGTTCTGTTTTTCCCCAATCTAGTACCAGTATATGACAGAAATAATGGGGGGTTGAGTTGCCACTTTTCTCACATACGTGCAGTTCTCAGGCTCGGGTTGTCAGCAGCTCTGAGGTAGGTATTTAGCTTCGCCCTTTCGCGTGTTCTGCCTGGGGGAGTCTTACAGTGAACATGTCTGTCGTATATCACGGCATGCGGCATGTGTGCTCAATGGATCAGGGAGCCAAGCTATAGCAAGTAGATGCTGGCCGAGGTCATGGGTTTAGGATCCGGATTCAGGTCTACATTGTCACAGACTGATTGTACCTGCCCTTTTTGGTAGCCCTACTTGTCACTAGGGAGACCAACCTTGTTTGTAGACCGGGGATTCACTCCCTTGCTCTATAGCGATTGCAGCCAACTGAGGCAACTTATTGCATTCATATGATGCGAGCGGCCAGTGGTAATGAGCATCGAGGAGAATACTGGTATTATCAAAGCGTAACGTAGGCAGCGCTGTTCTCAGTGAGCATGATAACCTACATAACATTCAAGACTCTCTGCACGCCAAAGCGTCATGGAAGCGCTTGAGAAGCTGTGTGTGGGCTTGATTCGCTGGCCGCGCACAGTACTTGCCGGCTGCCCGCCTAGAGAATTCACCCTCCCTCCCTAAGAATGTCAAAAATGATCCCTGCATGTCTCTAGGGTCCAGGGCCTCCCAAGCTCAAGACGCACACGCATGCAAGCCTAAAAGGGGCTTTACAAAACGTACAGTCCTCTTCAACAGGGCCGATATGGCATTCCACCTGAGGTGAAGGCAAGCTTTTTTCTGCGTGGGAAAACAAGACCAAGGTTCTTTACCAACTGGGTAGATAAAGTTTACACTGTTATTTGAAGTCCTTATGAACCTAGTAGTACAATGAAAACTTGTGGACGCGTTTGACCTAGGGAGTCAGCAACAGGACTTCCTTTGTTTCAGGAAATCGATTACCAGAGCTGGTTCATGGGTGATGTTGTTACGGTTTTGGTGTGACTTGCACTCGAAACGCGCATAGGAAGCACCCCCCATAAGGCCCAGTAGGACCAGGTTTTTTATCAACAAGGACAGCATTTCGAAGGGATTTTAGATGAGTCACTGTGCGAAGGTGAGGCATGATGTGACACCCCTCCCACCCCCCCCACAGTTTTGGATTTGGAGCCTGGGGTTCAAGGTTCACCCTTTTGGGTAACCGTCTTCGGATTTTTTGTGGTTTTGGATTTAAGGCATTGGGTGCTTGATTTAGATTTCGCTTTGGGCTTCGGGCTTTGGGCTTTTTTTGTTTTATGGCTTTGAGTTCAGGGTTTTGGGTTCTGGGTTTGGGGTTTGAGTTTTTTTTTTCTCGGGTCGAGGGGCATTTCAGACCTGAAGCTCCAGGACTAAATCAAGAAGGGAGTTGTGTTGCGTTCCCCAAGAGTGCCCAAACGTTATGAACCTATCTCAGCATTGTGGGTCCCTTTGGGTTTAGGGTTTAGGGTTTACCCTGCCATAAGGACTAGAATGATTTGGGGAGTTGTAAGAAAGACTAATGTTGAGCAATCCATCCAACAACCTGCATGCAACCCGCAACGCCTGCAATAATGCTCTAACGTCTTTATGCTCAGGTTGAACTCATGAAGCTGCCGATAGTCCCCGAAAAACTCAAGAAACCCTTAACCCTTAACCCCCATGCAACACTGCTACACCCTCGCCTAGGGCTCTCGTGACTGCACTGGGATTCTGGAGGGAAGGTTTGCGCTTTGGGGGCCAAGCTTTTGCTCAAGGCAAACCCTCCCTGGGGTAACCCAAGTACACCTCAAAAAGGGCTGTGAGCCTAACATGTCGGTATCTTTACTTTCGGTACCTAGCATGTTGGTATCTTTACTTGCGGTAAAAACCCTAAACCCTAAACCCTCCAGGTAGCCTTGCACCCTGAGGTTGGCTTTTGTTGGGCGCGGTTTCTGGGCCCTTTGGCCTACAGCTCGTGGATCATTGCACCTTGGGCACAATACTTGATTTCATGTATTAACAATATAGGATTTTCTCAAACTTGGCCCTGTTCTACACAATCAAACCCCTCGTTTCCCATATTTAGAGGCATTCTGCTGTGCTGAGTGTGAATTTAGTCACTCAGATCGTTGTAAACTCGTGCGCCACGCGCCCGAAGAGCAACCCATCCTCTACCCTAACTAGATAAGTATAATGCAAAACACGAGGTTCAGGGTTAAGGGTGTAGGGTATATCTACAATAGCAACTATGGGTTTATAGCTTCGTTATATCCTGCCCATGACAAGCCGGCAAAAGCGCGCCCTAAACCCTAAACCCTAAACCCTAAACCCTAAAGCGCAGGCAAGTTCGCATTCCAGCCGGTGCAGGGCACTGAGACCTACGATGCCCAGCTTGCCTTCAAAAAAGAATTTCCGGACAGCGTGAACCAGGCCTAGGGTTTAGAGTTTAGGGTTTAGGGTTTAGGGTTTAGCTTCTCGTGGCCCCAACCCAAATGAAGCTTATGTGGATTATTGCTCACAAAGGTGGTGCTTCCAAAGAGACTTATTTCAGGTTACCGGAGTAGTCTAATTGGACCCTGAAGGCTATGTGGACTCGTGCTCAAAAAAGAAATCTTTCTGTTTACCAAAGTATTGGAAGTGGGATTCTGCAACAGGGCCCGACTTTCAGTTCCCCAGAAGTTCCAGACCCGCAGCACAAAAGCTTGCACAAAGCCATGCCTCTCTGGCACTCCTGACTTCTTGAATATGCGCCCAAGGATCTACATTCATGTGCTTCCCCCGCAAGTCTTCCTACATGTCCTAGTACGCGAATCCCAAGTCCCTTATGATTGGGTATTTGGGCCCTCAGAATGTGTTTGCAGAGAATTCTATTCCAACCCCAAGGTAAAACTATTGTCCACTAAGCTCTAGTCTCAGGGCCCCTCAACCCTCAACCCCACAATTCTGCACTTTGATGCCTGAAGCCTGCTGAGCTTTGAGCGCCAGGATGTGGAAGTCATATTGATCAGCTGTGCCGAGAACTGCAAATCCGGTGTTGCGACGTTGGGCTTCGCCAACCACTCTGTGCAGGAGTTGAGGAGAGGGCTTTGGATTCCCTGGTGCTTAGATGTGCTTAGCAGTGAATGAAGACATGTGTTACAGGGAGTACTCTATTAGACTATATGAGCTGCAGTCTAAACTTCTTAAAAGTTAGCAATGACCATTTCCATGTTCTAACCATGCCCCACCCCCTAGCACCAAAGCCATAACAACCTATACCTCAACCCTAACCCACCGAAAGACCCATAGGTAGAACCCTAGGAATAACT
>CAJNIZ010029779.1:91269-136350 GCA_905231905.1 Symbiodinium pilosum | reverse complement strand
CAGCTGCGTTGGGTTTTGCCTGGGGACCCAATCCAGCCCAGCATCATGAGCATCAGCTGCAAAGGGTTTTGCCCGGGACCCCAGCCAGCCCAGCATCATGGTTCATCAGCTGCAGTGGGTTTTGGTCGGGGGCCCAAACCAGCCCAGCATCATGAGCATCAGCTGAATTGGGTTTCGCCCAGAGACCGAACCGGCACAGCATCATGAGCATCAGCCGCATTGGGTTGCGTTCAGGGGCCCAAACCAGCCCAGCATCATGAGCATCATTTGCGTTCGGTTTCGCCCAGGAGCGCGGACCAGCTCAACATCATGAGCATCAGTTGCATTGGGTTTTGCCTTGGGACCCAAAACAGTCCAGCATCATGAGCATCAGCTGCGTTGGGTTTTGTCCAGGGACCCAAGCCTAGCATCATGAGCATCAGCTGCATTGTGTTTCGCCAGGGGACAGGAACCAGCTGAGCATCAGCTGCATTGGGTACTGCCGGGAGACCCAAGCCAGTCTACCATCATTAGCAGCACACAGATTGGATTTGGCCCACGGACCCCAACAACCCCAGCATCATGAGCATCAGCTGCATTGAGTTCCGCTCAGGGACCCAAAGCAGCCCAGCATCATAAGCATCAGCTGCTGTGGGCTTCGTTGAGGTTCCCAAACCAGCCCAGCATCATGAGCATGAGCTGCATTGGGTTTCGCCTGGGGACCCAAGCCTAGCATCATGAGCATCAGCTGCATTTTGGCTCGCCAGGGGACACGAACCAGCCCAGCATTATGAGCATCAGCCGCATTGGGTTCTGCCCAGAGACAAACCTGCTCAGCATCATGAGGCTTTGCCCCAACCAGTCAGCATCATGAGCATCGGCTGCACTGGGTTTTGCCCAGTCACCCAAACCAGCCCAGCATCAGCTGCAGTGGTCTATGCAAAGGTTCCCATACCAGCCCAGCATCATGAGCATCAGCCACAATGGGCTTTGCTCAGGGCCCAACCAGCCCAGCATCATGAGCATCAGCTGCATTGAGTTTTGCTCAAGTTCCCAAAGCAGCTCAACATCATAAGCATCAGCCGTATGGGGTCTTGCCCGGGGTCCCAAACCAGCCCAGCATCATGACTTTCAGTCAGATAGGGGTTTCACCTAGGGAGCCCAAACCAGCCCAGCATCATGAGCATCAGCCGCATTAGTTGTCACATAGGGACCCAAACCAGCCCAGCATCATGAGCATTAGCTGCACTGGGTTTCGCCGGGGGACCCAAACCAGCCCAGCATCATGAGCATCAGCGGCGAAGGGTTTCGCCGAGGCCCATCAGCTGCATTGGGCTTTGCCCGGCGAATCAAGTCCAGCATCATGAGCATCAGCTGCAAAGGGTTTTGCCCGGGACCCCAGCCAGCGCAGCATCATGGTTCATCAGCTGCACAGGGTCTTGCCCAGGGGCCCAAACCAGCCGAGCATCATGAGCATCAGCTGCATTGGGTTTCGCCCAGCGACAAAACCGGCACAGCATCATGAGCATCAGCCCCATTAGGTTGCGTTCAGGGGCCCCAACCAGCCCAGCATCATGAGCATCAGCCGCGTTGGGCTTCGCCCAGGAGCGCGGACCAGCTCAACATCATGAGCATCAGTTGCATTGGGTTTTGCTCGGGGACCCAAAACAATCCAGCATCATGAGCATCAGCTGCGTTGGGTTTTGTCCAAGGACCCAAGCCAAGCATCATAAGCATCAGCTGCATTGTGTTTTGTCAAAGGGACACGAACCAGCCCAGCATTATGAGCATCAGCTGCATTGGGCAGTGCAGGAGACCCGAACCAGCCCAGCATCATGAGCATCCGCCGCATTGAGATTTGCGCGGGGGGCCCGAACCAGCCCGGCATCATGAGCATCAGCTGCCTTGTGTTTTGCCCGCGGACCCCAAACCAGCCCAGCATCATGAGCATCAGCTCCATTGGTTTTCGCTCAGGGGCCCAAACCAGCCCAGCATCATGAGCATCAGCTGCGTTGGGTTTTGCCTGGGGACCCAATCCAGCCCAGCATCATGAGCATCAGCTGCAAAGGGTTTTGCCCGGGACCCCAGCCAGCCCAGCATCATGGTTCATCAGCTGCAGTGGGTTTTGCCCGGGGGCCCAAACCAGCCCAGCATCATGAGCATCAGCTGAATTGAGTTTCGCCCAGAGACCAAATCGGCACAGCATCATGAGCATCAGCCCCATTAGGTTGCGTTCAGGGCCCCAACCAGCCCAGCATCATGAGCATCATTTGCGTTCGGTTTCGTCCAGGAGCGCGGACCAGCTCAACATCATGAGCATCAGTTGCATTGGGTTTTGCCCGGGGACCCAAAACAGCCCAGCATCATGAGCATCAGCTGCAAAGGGTTTTGCCCGGGACCCCAGCCAGCCCAGCATCATGGTTCATCAGCTGCAGTAGGTTTTGCCCGGGGGCCCAAGCCAGCCAAGCATCATGAGCATCAGATGCATTGGGTTTCGCCCAGCGACAAAACCGGCACAGCATCATGAGCATCAGCCCCATTAGGTTGCTTTCAGGGGCCCCAACCAGCCCAGCATCATGAGCATCAGCCGCGTTGGGCTTCGCCCAGGAGCGCGGACCAGCTCAACATCATGAGCATCAGTTGCATTAGGTTTTGCTCGGGGACCCAAAACAATCCAGCATCATGAGCATCAGCTGCGTTGGGTTTTGTCCAGGGACCCAAGTCTAGCATCATAAGCATCAGCTGCATTGTGTTTTGCCAAAGGGACACGAACCAGCCCAGCATTATGAGCATCAGCTGCATTGGGCATTTCCGGGAGACCCAAACCAGTCCAGCATCATGAGCGTCAGCCAGACTGGGTTTTGCCCGCGGACCCCAAGGGTCCCAGCATCATGATTATCAGCTGCATGAACCAGCCCCGCATCATGACATCAGCTGCATTGGGTTTCGCCTGGGGACCCAAACCAGCCCAGCATCATGAGCATCCGCCGCATTGAGATGTGCGGGGGGGGCCCGAACTAGCCCGGCATCATGAGCATCAGCTGCCTTGTGTTTTGCCCGGGGACCCCAAACCAGCCCAGCATCATGAGCATCAGCTCCATTGGGTTTCGCTCAGGGGCCCAAACCAGCCCAGCATCATGAGCATCAGCTGCATTGGGTTTTGCCTGGGGACCCAATCCAGCCCAGCATCATGAGCATCAGCTGCAAAGGGTTTTGCCCGGGACCCCAGCCAGCCCAGCATAATGGTTCATCAGCTGCAGTAGGTTTTGCCCGGGGGCCCAGACCAGCCCAGCATCATGAGCATCAGCTGAATTGGGTTTCGCCCAGAGACCAAACCGGCACAGCATCATGAGCATCAGCCGCATTGGGTTGCGTTCAGGGCCCAAACCAGCCCAGCATCATGAGCATCAGCCGCGTTGGGTTTTCGCCCAGGAGCGCGGACCAGCTCAACATCATGAGCATCAGCTGCGTTGAGTTTTTTCTAGGGACCCAAGCCTAGCATCATGAGCATCAGCTGCATTGTGTTTCGCCAGGGGACACGAACCAGCTAAGCATCAGCTGCATTGGGTATTGCCGGGAGACCCAAACCAGTCCAGCATCATGAGCAGCAGCCAGATTGGGTTTGGCCCACGGACCCCAGCCAGCCCAGCATCATGAGCATCAGCTGCATTGAGTTCCGCTCAGGGACCCAAAGCAGCCTCCCAGCATCATGAGCATAGCTTCATTGAGGTTCCCTAACCAGCCCAGCATCATGAGCATCAGCTGCATTGGGTTTTGTCCAGGGACCCAAGCCTAGCATCATGAGCATCAGCTGCATTGTGGTTCGCCAGGGGACACGAACCAGCCCAGCATTATGAGCATCAGCCGCATTGGGTTCTGCCCAGAGACACAAACCTGCTCAGCATCATGAGGCTTTGCCCCAACCAGTCAGCATCATGAGCATCGGCTGCACTGGGTTTTGCCCAGTCACCCAAACCAGCCCAGCATCAGCTAAGATGGTCTATGCAAAGGTTCCCATACGAGCCAGCATAATGAGCATCAGCCACAATGTGTTTTGCTCAGGGCCCAACCAGCCCAGCATCATGAGCATCAGCTGCATTGAGTTTTGCTCAAGTTCCCAAAGCAGCCCAACATCATGAGCATCAGCTGTATGGGGTTTGCCTGGGGTCCCAAACCAGCCCAGCATCATGAGTTTCAGCCAGATAGGGTTTCACCTAGGGATCCCAAACCAGCCCAGCATCATGAGCATCAGCCGCATTAGGTATCACAAAGGAGACCCAAACCAGGCCAGCATCATGAGCATCAGCCGCATTGAGTTTTGCGCGGGGGCCCAAACCAGCCCAGCATCATGAGCATCAGCGGCGAAGGGTTTCACCCAGGGGCCCAAACCAGCCCAGCATCATGATCATCAGCTGCATAAGGTTTTTACCTAGGGAACCCAAACCAACCCAGCATCATGAGCATCAGCTGCCTTGGGTTTTGCCGGGGGACCCAAACCAGCCCAGTATCATGAGCATCAGCGGCTTTTGCCTGGGGACCCAAATCAACCCAGCATCATGAGGATCAGCTGCACTGGGTTCCGCCCAGGGACCCATCATGAGAGTCAGCTGCATGGGGTTTTGCTCGGGAATCCCAACCAGCCAAGCATCCTGAGCATCAGCTGCATTGAGTTTCGCCCAGGACTCAAACCAGCCCAGCATCGTGAGCGTCAGCCGAACGAACTTTACAGTGACAAAGGGTTTCGCTGGGGGACCCAAACCAGCCCAGCATAATCACGTGCAATGGATTTCCCTGGGGGGCCCAAGGCAGCCAAGCATAGTGAGCATCAGACGCGTTGGGTGCCGCCCAGGGACCCAAAACCAGCCCGGCATCATGAGCATCAACCGCATGTGTAGAGATCCCTGATGCACCTCCAAGAGGTCTTCAACGTGGAAAGGAGGCCGATAGGGCGTGGCCTGACCATGGGTTTTTGGTTTGGGGTGTAATCGCATTTTTACCGCGTGTGTTTGGATGTGATGTCTTTTTGCAGAGCATTCCCCCAAAGGATTCCAAGTACCTATATGGCACACAGTAGGGCTTCTATGCTAGAAATAAAGTATATGGTTTGGGCTTGTATAACCTATATAGGTACCTAGGATCCTGTGGATTCCGTGCTCATGCGTCAGGTGTCTCACCTGACTGATTTCAGCTTTAGCGGATCCTAAAAGATGCCCTCCCTGAAGCTCGAAAGGAAACCCACCCGCGCGGATCCTACGAAGGCTCCTATCTTCAACGAGTCCTATATATTCTAGGTCTTATACTGGCTGCCATGTTAGTTTGACGGACTTGCATATTAGAAGTCAGGTTATGCCACGCACTGAAGTCCTCCTCGCTGCTTAGTCAGGAATGGGGGAGTCAGCTACATAGTGGCTGTTGGTTTAGATAGGGTATGCTATAAGAACCCATTCCTTCAGTCGCCACTAATCGCCAGGCGTTTTTCCCCAGGGTGAGCCAATTTAGCGGAGAAATCCTTACTTTGCCTGCTGCATCCCTTGACTTCCTCTCACTTCAGGTGGTTACTGGGGCTCAGGGAACTTAGTATGTAGGTCAAAAAGGGGGCATAAGCGGACTAGCCCTTCAAGCAGAGAACCTAAAGCTTTGGATTTGAATAACCTTAAGGGTCCAAGGACCTAAATAATAAGGCTTTAGGGCCCAAATACTGCAATATCTATGGTATTTGGGCCCTAAACACCTATTTTTATGGTCCTTGGACCCTTACAAAATAAGTCCTGACTGCATCGAGGTCTGGCGTTCCTGCTTCCAGCCTGTGCGGTGCTTTTCCACTACCACGCGCCTTGTCTTTTGCTCCGCTCAAGGGGGGGGGAGAAGGGGGAGAGGGAGGTGGGAGAAGAGGTTAGGGTTTAGGGGTTTAGGGTTAGGGGTTTAGGGTTTTAAGGGGTTCATACAGCGGTGATGAGTGTGGACGCTCCCTCTACAGGAGGCTGGCGCGATTGATTTGAGAAACTCACATAACTTGTGGAAGATCATATACGCCACACCTCAACACTCTAGTTTGGCGTTGGGCTATGGTTTCACGGTTAGTGTATAAGGCCGGTCTTGAGTCAATCCAGGAGTTCGTGGAAAGGGTTGTTTTGTCACATCATACTGTTACACTTGTGATGCTCTTAAACTTCTTACACGACCATACTATACTATAACACCACAGTTCCCAAGGTATCAGGTACTTAGGGTCATGCAGGGTTTTTCGCATCCAGAACCCCCAGCCTTCTGCTCAGAATCTCCAAAACTCTCATCCCTGACCACCTGAACCTAAAAACAAAGCCTCAAGCTTTACTTCTTACTGGGGGTTAGTAGGGACTATGGGAATATGGGGATTATGTAGGGATTTTGTTCCAGAACGTAACCCCCCCTATACTCAAGGATTATTGGTGACTGTGTTTTCCATAATTTTATGAGTGATTATTGCGGGCTTTTTTTTTTTGTAAGGCTGATCCCGGCGATATGTAAAGCCAGAACTCTCGTAAGCGGTACACTAAACCTTGACCCCTAAGGGTCCAAGTACCTTCTAATGCTCATATGAGCTATAGTCCAGACTCCTCAAAGGAGGTTATACACGGGATTATATAGGGGACTACTCCCGTGCTTATCAAAGGGGATACTAGGAGTTTAGACTTCTAGCTCATATGTACCTTATTCTTGGGTACTAGGACCCTAAACCCTTCACTCTCTCTCTCTCTCTCTTCCGCCAGATATTTCTATATTTTCCCTATACCCTTGGACCCTTTGGGGCCCAAGATTGCAAAGTGCAAGGAGAGCTTTGCCAACCAGCTCACCTTCCCTACCAAGTCGGATGCTGCAGCTGTCTAGTTTAGGGCTTAGGGTTGAGGATTGGGGGTTGAGGTTTTGCTGGGCAATTTCAAGCGACCTCACCCGACCTCACCCTAAATGGTGGCTGATCTAGGGAATGGTACCATTCCAAATTACCCTAAAGGGACTCTACTGGGAACCCCAAATAGGGAACCCCAAGAATATAGCAGGAATATAATGGAATATAAGGACCCTGCTAGGTATATTCCTATTATATACCTACTATATTCTTGGGGTTCCCTATTTGGGGTTCCCAGTAGAGTCCCTTTACAGGCTTGCCGGAATCGTTGGGCGAAGGACGATGGGGGAGCAATTGGTAGTTTTGCTAAATAAGGGGACCCCAATATAGACCCTAATATACTATAGGTCCTTATTATGGGGACCCCCAAAAAGGTACCCCTAATTATGGGAAGCACCCAATTAGCAATTTGCGCAGTCACTGCTCCCTGTAAAGCTCAAGGAGCGGGCCGCTTTCTTTTGGAACAAATCCATCCGGTGGATACTAAAAATCTTGCCTGACCCTAAGCACCCTATACCCTGGGACTTATAGTATTAGAGTGTGACAAGGTCATGCAGGATTTTTAGGTTTCAACAGCCTCTTCTTTAATTTAGCAACCTGGTCGTTTGGAGTTTGGGTCTTCAGGCTGCTCCTCAGACGCTGCTCTGAGGGTGGCTGACGCCCAGCGGACCATGGAAGATGGACAAAGGCTTTTGCGCTACTGTTGGTGAACGGCGCGGCAGGGCCCCATGTATATTTTACTCAGGGGGCTCAAAAGGTGGGATGAAGGTAGGTAGCTTAAAGGATCCTTAGTATATACACCACTATATTGGGGCTTATATCCTATCCCATACCCCACCTTCCTTTAACCCACCCTCTGAGCTCTCTGGTTTACTCCAGGAATTGCCCGAAGGCGCCAAAACGCCCAATGTCGCCCAATGTAGATGCCATTCACAGCTTAGAGCCCAAACATTTACGGATTATGGCACTGCAGAGTATTGTCATGGATTTCGTCCGTCAACAGTCGATGTTTCTGGCACCGACCTGGACCCCAAAAATAGGTAAATTGATAGCCCAAAGTCCAAAACATATCCGAAAGTGCCTATCACAAGTCATGATTGCCATCATTTTTCCTGGTTGGTGACAGTCACGTCAAAATTTAACCACTTCTGGGCCAGGTAAGAGGCGTGTTCCTGTAAGCTTTCGATGGTAAATGGCCATAGGCCCAATGAAGCAGAGAAGCTATATAGCCCCCGTTAGGTAGATAGAATATGGAGGATGTGGGGATCTTATTATACTATACCTAAAGCCATATTCNNTGGGGTTCCCTATTTGGGGTTTCCAGTAGAGTCCCTTTATACCCGGTTTTAGGATTTAGTTTCCGTGCTTGGGAGCTCAGGTGCCTTGGCCTTGTTTTTTTGGAGTTTAGGGTTTTCGGGTTTGGGGCTGAGTGATAGAATTTTCCCAGAGCTTTGATAGAAACCCCCTTGAGCAGCCATATTCCTTGAGTTCACTTGGCTGCGGATTCTGCTTAGATGCAAAGATGGGACTGGACTTTTGTGGGCCGGCTCCATGTACAGAATGTTTTTTTGGGAGCACAGCTTCACAGATGCTCCAGGCATGCCAGCCCAATACCTCCACCATCTCTGGGTTTTTTCCTTAAGGCTCCTAGGATTATTTTGGGCCCTCTGGGGGAAGGTTTGGGCTTTGGGGGCTAAGGTTTGGGGTCCCATTATGAGGGTCCAAGAGCTTTAGGGTAGGATTTAGGGTTAGTGCCAGCTCGGAGTGTGGCAATACTTACGGAATGGACGTACTCCCCCTTTCACAGGAGTTGCCATAAGGGCACCTGAACAGACTTTGCGCATGCATGCCCCAGCCTTTATCTGCGCTGTATATGACTCGTCATATTCACCCCCCCCAATTGCCTAGCCCTCCTGCCGAACCTGCCCTAGCATTTCCCTCAGGGTCCAAAGCATACAGTCCCACAAATAAAAGTAACCGACCAGCTAAGAGCTCCGCTGGACGAGAGTCCTCTGGACGAGAGTCCTCTGGACTGGAACTGTAAGCCATCCTCCTATTATTCTACTTTTGGTAGTACCATGAGTACTATCATTTGCAATACCACTATTACTCTTGTCATTACATGTCATTACCATTACTATTATTATTACCTCCACCCCTTTCCTTTGTTGGCCGCCAAGGCACCCATGGCATCACGTAATCAAGGCAAGCTCCAATTGCAAGCGTTTGCACTTGGAGCATTTGGAGCCCCCAAACGCATGGCTACAAACTGCAATGGTTCAGACCTTTAAGCCAACACCTGTCACGCTCAGTCTCAAAGCTCTTCGCTTTCAAACCTGTAAACCCCACCCTCTCAAAACCACTACCTCTAAGACTAATAAGCCTTAGAGCCCGTAAAGCGTGCTTGAGCCCAGGACACGAGTATTGCTTACCAGCATCTCATTCGTGAATTCCCCGCTGGAAAGCTAAGTCCGCAGCGCCTCGGATTGAGGTCAAGGGGGCCAGAGCTTAGGTTGGTTAGGCCTTAGGGTTTAGGGTTTTAGGGTTTCAGGATTTAGGGTACTTCGGGTTCAGGGTTTTAGGGTCAGAGTTTAGAGGTGCAGGGTTTCAGGGATTAGGGTTCAGGGTTTGGAGATTGGAGGGGCCTTCAGAGACTCATCCTTTAGTTTTGGGATGGGTAGGGTTTAGGGCGTCTCTCAGCTGTAGAAGCACGGAAGATCAAAACAGACTAGAATGCGTGCCTTTATTTTTGTTTGCACTAGCGTGGAAGCTTAAGATTCCGGTTGTTTGTAGCGGCTTCAACAGAATCGACTAAGGGCTTTAAGTTTGGCTAGAACTTTGTGCTCAATGCGATGATACGCTTATAGATTTTGACTGAGGTATGACAAGACGGAGAAATGATGAGGTTTGGCATTGTTGCCAGACGTGGTGTGCTTGTTGGGATTCCAGCCCAACAGGCTGTAATACCCTCGGCCCGAAGTTATCAGAGGTCTGCATCAATTCATGTTCTATTTGAGTGTCCATGACGTGCTTCTACTTAAGCTATGGCGAAACCCCATGTAATCCCTGAAAAGTCCTTGTTATATGGCAGTTTTCAAAAACAGCGGGACCCCAATGTATTATGATCCTTATTGTCGGGACTCCTAGACATGGAGAATGTTTTTTGTGGAAGCTTTAGCTCCTATGTAGATCCGGTCTCCATTTCATGTTTGATGTTCTTTCCATTTGATTCCCCATAGTCAGGAAAATATCCCCACACCCCAAATCCCAAACCTTATCCTAAGGGTCCATGTGCCTAATAATCAGGTACTTGGCATTTGGGTAACAGTAATTATGGTACAGGCTTTGGGGTAAGTATATGATTACTAGGTACTTGGACCCTTGGGCTTATTTAGCCCTTACTGTGGCCGGGGGACCCTAAACCCTAAACCCTAAACCCCTAAACCCTAAACCCCTAAACCCCTAAACCCTAAACCCTAAACCCTAACTTCTTACAAGGTACGTCCTCGTCCCAGCAACGAATGGAACCGTACGCAGCGACGAGTATTTTGATGCTTCCTGTCACCTCGGCCAGGTGCCTCAGGGTTACGTGTTTAGGGTTCCCTAAGGGTCCAGGTACCCAATAATTAGGTTCCCTTTTAAAGGGGGATATATAGGGATCTATAGGGGTATATAGGGTTTAGGGTTTAGGGTTACAGTCCTGGAAACTATCATGGAAACCCCAAAAAGGGCCCAATAAAGACTACAGTCCTTCTAAAAGCGGGCTATATGGGTTTCCATGTTAGCTTGGGGGAGTGTAAGTGTTTAGGGTTCCCTAAGAGTCCATGTACCCAAGAATAAGGTATTTGGGTTTTGGGTAATAGTGATTTTAGTACAGGTGTTGAGTAGGTTACAGTCCCCCTGGAGTAGATAGAATATGGGGTATATAGGGATCGTATTTCATCATATACCCAAAGCCCTATTCTATCTACTTAGGTATAGGGGTGACTATAAGTGTTGAGGGTTTTGGGGGTTCAGGACGTTTAGGTTTTAGGGTTTAGGCTTTAAGGTTTCGGAGTTTGGGGTTGGGGTTTATATGATTTAGAGGGGAACAGGTCGAGGGCTTTTGAGTCCCGAATTTATGGCCCTGGGTCTAGGGCGGGAGGGTATAAGAGTCCAAGGTAATGGTACGTAGCCTACCCTAAGGGCGAAAGCAACTAGCAATCACATACTTCAAAGGTCCTCCTTATCATGGGCCCCTTGGTTTATAGTATGCACAGTACCTGCAGAGTTAATAATCATATGCTCAGCCAAATTTCAAATCTGGTACTACAATTACCTAAGGGTCCAAGTAGCTAATAATCATATACTTACCCAAAGCCTGTACTATAATTGCTATTACCCAAATCCCAAATAGCTGATTATTGGGTACTTGGACCCTCTGGGATTACTATTACTCAAACTTGCATGCTTGGACCCTTTAGGCGTGTGAATCTGCCAACTCACACTTCGCCGTAAACGTGTGCCCACAGTCCCCTTAAGTAAATCGAATATGGGGTTTAAGTTTTAGGGGTCTAGTCTCCTTTAAGTAGATAGCATATGGGGTATGCAATGGGGATCTTGTTAGAGTATACCCAAACAGCCATATTCTATCTACTTAAGGGGGACTACATATTCTTGCCACTTCGATTCATACCGTTCTTGTTCTGACTCCGGTTCTTATCATTGTAATTAAGGCCTGTTTCCATGTCATGGTAGAATACCTGGCCCCCGAGAAAAAACAGGACTTCCCGTAAATGTCTACCAACGGAGCATCCATGCCAACACGCGGTTCTAGTTGTTTTTTAATGCGTTCTGTGCGCTTGTTGTTTGCAACCTCTGTGTGCTATGGCATCCGGATAGTTGGTTCTCCTTACATGACCCGTCTAGTTTTGCTGAAGACGGGATACTGCTTTCTGCGGTAGTGGTTGATGCGGAAGAGGACCAGGAAATGTAATATTTGCAGGCATCGGCTTACTAAACAAGGGGTGGGGGTTCTCAAAGTTACCCCGGCGACCCCCAGCATCGCTATATCACCGCACATGCTCCTCGGGCCGCGACGGCTACCTCGCATAAGCACAGATACCATATCCGCACTGTCCCCAGTCCTCCGTTCACTCGCGGCCACGCCTGCAGCCAGGAGCAAAGGCCCCCCCCCCCACTAAACGGCAAACCCCCAACTCTGAAATCCGTAAACCCTGCAAGCGAAACCAGAAGCCCCCCAAAAACCCTAGATCCCACCTGGGCCCCCAAAGTATGTAAACTAATGGCCCTTATGGCCATTATTGTGGGTTTAGGGCTATTATTTTACATACTTTGAGGGTTTAGGTAGACCCCAATTTCCTAGCTTCAAACCCTAAGCCCTAAGCCGTTGCAACAGGTTCTGCTGGAGGAGCTGTCCGTCCCTCCTTTCAACCTGCAGGCAGTTTAGGGTTTAGGGTTTACCTGGACCCCAAAAGTATGTAAAATGATGGCCTTTGTGGCTATTATCATGGGTTTAGGGCTATAATGTTACATACTTGTAGGGATTAGGGTTTAGGGTTTAGGGTTTAGGGTGTTGAGGGTTGGTGCTTAGGGCTTGGCGTTTAGGGTTTGGGGTTGCTTACCCAGATAAAACCTAGAACCCAAAAAGCTGAGGATGCAGAAATGTTACTTTCGCTGATCATTCTAAGTAGAGCCCTGGAAAGGGCATCTGATCTGGAGTTTCATAAGGCTATTGTCTCTTCCTCCACCAGTTTGACGTACGGAGATTTGATTTGCGACGTTGTAGGGGTCTGCAGGCGTAGTGTGGGAATTATTGAACAGTAGTATGCTCGTACATTGTTCCTTCAGAAAATGAAAACCAAAGGGACGTCGCACCCACATACTACATGCTGTTGGTTCAAGGATGACAATGGGGTCTAGGAGGTGTATCGCCGTAGGAGTTAGGGGCTTGGGTTTGGTGTTTTATCATTTGCGGGCCATTGGGATGCAAGCGCGTGAGGGTAAGGTATATGAGTTCACGTTTCAGGGGTTGTTCGGGCCTAGACTCGGAAGGGGTCAACTACCACTATGAGGGGGCAGTATACACCCTAAACCGCGAACCCTGAATCCCTAAATCCCAAAGCTCCAAACCCCCAACCCCCCCAACCCACCCCGAACCTGTAGTGAATTTGGACCTCTCCCAGAGGCTTCTGACTTGCTTGGCCCGGCGCTCCTCCCGCTTCCTGCTGCCACTTGCCCTGATGTTTTAGGAATTTGTGTTCAGGATTTGGGATTTAGGGGTATAGGATGCAGGGTTTTGGGGTGCAGGATTTAAGAGTTAGGCTGTGGGATTCGGGGCTTGGGATTTAGGACTTTTCGGTGTGGAGCTTGAGGTCTATGACTGGAGAGGAGGCATACCGGTAGCACAGTGAGGTCGAAGCCCTATGGCTAGTGTAGAGGGGTTTAGAGTTTAGGATGCATTCAGGAGCCTGTAGCAAGTTTAGTTTCAGGAGTATGGTTTAACAACATGAACGAAGGGAAGAGAGTTTAGGGGGAATTGAGTTCTGGATGAGGCCTTGTAAGGAGTACTGCAGAGGATCCCCGCCCTTCTGTCCCCACAAATATTGGTATTATTCAGAAGCAGAGATCTTTGAGTCCAAGCGTTTGTTCAAGTTGTGTTCTCAAATCATCCTCCCGTATTGATATGCCCTTTGCTCTACCTTCTGGGACCTTCCTGCTGAAATGCATTTCTTCGGCGGGGAACCCAAAGGGAGGGGGGTAGTATAGTGGGGTGCTTCCCTAAACCCTGAACCCTAAGTCGTACAGCTAAAAGCCTAAACCCTAACCCTAAAGCCCTAAACCCTACACATTAAAACCTAAGACCCTAAACCGTAACTAAACCCTTAAACCCCATGCTCGAGAGGGTAGGGAGGGTTTAGGGGTTAGGGTTTAGGGTTTAGGGACCAATATACTTTATAGATTGGGGAGTATCCCTTACATGACTGTGGGATTTGGTATTTCCTGAGTTAAGGGGGTAGAAACCTGCACCCCAAGGCTCCCCTATGAAACCCCCAGTAGCCTGTTTGCTCGGGGTCTTATTATAGTAGGTGAACCTTAACCTAAGCGCCCCAGGCGCAAAACTTTGAGCTTAGGGGAGGTCATGGAAGTTGTGGAATCTTGGGCTTTAGTGTAAGGTTAGGCTTGCAGGTGCAGGGTGTTAGCTGCTGCAGTTGTGTTCTGGCTTAAATGTTTGAAATTTTTGGGGTGGTGCTGCAGGAATGAGTGCTAGCTTCAGGTCCAAGCATCATTCATTCGCCCGGCTACCTTTGCACCCTAGTAAGACTAACTTTCGCTAACTTAAGGGGGCTTAGAAGGTCTAAGAGCGCATCCTAGTCCCTAAACTTAAGCCCGCATGATTTCCTAAGCCTGGGATTGCGTGGAGTTTGTTTTAGTACGTAGGCTCCGGGCGGCAGCGACGCTTTGGGCGGTGCGAACGCCTCCAAGCTCAAGTAGCCTGGCTACTTTACATCCTAAACCCCAAACCCTAAACCGGAAACCCCAAACCATCAACCCCAAACCTAAACCCCAAACCCTAAACCCCAAACCCTAAACCCCAAACCCTAAACCCTAAAGCCCTAAACCCCTAAACCCTAGGCTAGGCAATCCCCAGACAATCCCTCCAAGGGCTACAGGAATCCACATGGATTGTTGAAGGATCCACAGGGCCCTTACTTGGTATTTTATGGGTGTGCGTTGAGAAGTTGACATCTTAGGGATGAGGCTTAGGATAAACGATTCAGGCTTTGAGGGAGTAAGGATCAAGGTCTAGGGTCTCTTAATTTCTTTCGTGGTCTGGAGCTTTGATTTCTACAGATATCGTTGATGAGGAGCCAGCGTGTAGGCTTAAGTGCATGGCTGCAGAAGTGGCACACTTGCAAACGGCCCTTAGAGATGAAGTACTTTCCATTCTCTTGTCCATTCTTCCTGCAACCCCTACATAACCCTGCATAACCCTATGAGTCTATAGAACCCTATATAGCCCCTAGATGATATGACAAGCTCTCTTGGCGGCCTACCTCCTCTCAAATGGAGCACGCGAAACCTCTTGGACTCAGGTGCCTGCGGTGGCAATCCACCGTGGTAGACGACACTTGGATCCCCTTTCACCGCAGTTTCATGTCCAGTCTTTCGGGTCCTTCGGAAATACTGGGTTGCTGTTAAGGAGTTTAAGCTAAGTTTCTATGATAAGGAAAACCCTACTATTTACTATGAACCCATTTATGGTAACTTAAGTTAAGTTTCTTAGCAGCCACCAAGGATAGGGACGAGGCTTTGAACATGGGGTTCTTCCTTCCCAGACCCCCTGACGTATCCAAAAAATGGAGTCCCCCCCAAAATGACTCCCAGTGCGTTATTGGGGAACCTACCTGATTATTCAGGGGTTTCATTTTTGGATCCTAAACCCTAAGCCCTAAACCAGGTTACTAAGAGGCTCCATTTTGTGGATCCTAAGCCCTAAACCCTATTAAGGGGCTCCATTTTTTGGATCCTAAACCCTAAACTCTAAGCCAGGTTACTAAGCAGTTTCCATTTTGTGGATCCTAAACCCTCAACCATTTATGGATCCTACGCCCCAAACCCTAAACCAGGTTACTAAGGGGCTCCATTTTGCCAGAGATTGATCCACCCAAAGCTCCTGAGCTTTACCGTGGGTCCTAGCTCAACTCTAAGGCTCCAGGTACCTAATAGGTATATGGGTGGTTGTCAAAATGATGGTCCCCTTTTTGGGTACTCTGAATATTAGGTGCCGTATTATAATAGGGATCCAAAAAGCTACCATAATTTTGACAACCACCCATATACTTACCCCAGGCCTGGATTCAATTTAGTATGGTAAGCCTTGCACTTGCCAAGCCCATTCCGCAGACTCATAGAACCTAGACCTATGGGTCCTCAACCCCCTTCCCTCACCTTGGCTAGGAGTCCAAGTACGTGATCAGCATGCATCTCCAAAGTCAAATGCTAGTTGCCATAAATGAGGGGCTGCCAGTGAGTGTAGACCCCGAAACAATACACTACACTCCTCATGGTTCCTCAAGCAGAGACCTACATATCAAAAAATGTGAAACGCAATTCCCGAGTACCTCATGCTGGGATTGTAGGACCTTTAGGCCTACCTCAACCCCAAAAGTATGTAAAATCATAGCCCTAAACCCATAATAATAGCCATAAAGGCCATTATTTTGCATACTTTTGGGGTCCAGGTAGGCTGAACCCTGTTCTTGCAGTGGGCTACCATGAGGTCCTCAAAATCCAAGGTCCAGGGGCATGATAATTAGAATAGGCGTACGCTAAGCGTATACTATAAGCATTATTGCCCACATCCATACTGCGCACTTGCCCCTAAACCCTGCATGTTCCCATAAACCCCCTTTTTAAAGGACCCAAATTCTTCGGTATGCGGACCCTCCGGCAAAACATCAACCTATCCATTCCAACACTGAGCTCAGGAAGATCACCCCTTTGGGCCACTCACCGCAGAGAGACTGCCACCTGCTGAATTAGCTTAGGGTTGAGGTCATGGGAAAATCTACGGTAGAATTCAGTATTTTCTCTTGGCTCTTAGAGGCCCAAAGAGGAACTAGGGGTTTCAGGACTATGTACTTTGAATTCCATGCAGATGGATTTGTTGTGAAGAGCTTCACAACTACCACCCAAACTGACATGGGACCTGCTGTAGGCCCCCTTGAATTGAAAAGGACGCCAGTCTGCAAAGGGCCCTTTCTCCGATTACATGCTAGTTTGTGGGAGGGCATGTGGGCAGGCTTAAGGTTTCAAAGGTTTAGGCTTGCCTGTTTGGGGTTCATGAAGTTCAGCCTTCAGGCTTCAGGGGATGCTTCGTAAAAAGTATGATGCAGAGCTTTACACAGATTCCGCGGAAGTCACTAAATGAGGCTCCGTTCTGCAGTTGTTGAAGGGTGTCGTCGAGATTGTTGTTTCAGGGTTCGCGTGTTTTTGTTGGTAGGGAAGCAAGGAAAGAACATGGAAGCCAGTCTACTGCTGGAGATTATAGGGTGATTGCCACAAGGATTCATTCGTTCATTCCACACGCGAAGCCCAAGACCCTAACCCTAAACCCAATCTTACAAGGATCCATTCCTTTGTTGATTTCAAAGCCAGAGGTCAACAGGAAGTTTCGTTTTTATAGGATTAGGGTGCAAGCCCCTAAATCAGGTGAATTGGGCTCCAGGGTTTAGGGGACCCCACAAAATTAAATCCCCAACCCCAGCAACCCTAAAAATCCCCCAACTATGGTTGCAAGTGCTCTAGGGTCAAAGGCACAACCTGACACGGAAAACCCAATGGCCTGAACCCTAAACCCTGAGCCCTGAACCCTCAGAGCCCTAAAGCCTCAGCCCTAAGTCCTAAACCCTAAACCCTAAACCCTAGACCCTAAACCCTAAACCCTAAACCCCCCAAACCAGAAACCCTGAGCCCTCGAGTTCTGAGGCTTCAACTTCCTGGCGACATCGGCGAGGCGTATCGAGAGCAGTGGTCGAAACTGGCCACTTGTCCAGGACACCCCAGCTGGTTGTAGGGTTTAGGGTTTAGGGAGCTTTGGTCTAATCCCCTAGTATTACCCAAATGGCGTAACAGTATAGAGTTTAGGGTTTAGGGTTTGAACTCCCAGTATATCCCTGAAAAACCTTATACTACTGCCCTATATCATCCACTATATAGCCCCTTTTTTGAGGAGTTTAGACCTACAGCTCGGCCAGGGTTCATGGGTTTTTTGGGGGGGTTAGGGTCTAGGGGCTCAGGGCTCCGCAGGATTGAGAAAATCTCTCAACGTTTATGATTATCTATCGTTTGTTTTTGGGTGTTTGATAGGTGCTAGGTAGGGGCTTGAACTTGTGACTTGTCAGGACCCCCCCAACTACCCGTGAACAGGTGGTCCTGAACCCCAAGGGACTCCAAGGGATTACTCAAGGCGATTCTATACAGGAATATACAGGAACTACCCCTAAAGCCCAAACCCCTGAACCCTAGGAACCAGGAACTACCCCTAAAGCCCTAACCCCTGAACCCTAGGAACTATCAAAAGGAATTGTATACAGGGAACACTACAGGGATCCCTGCCTGCATTAAGACTACCCAGGGTACAGCTACAACCCAAGCATAGCCATACTGGGGGATTTGAGGGATTTGACTTGGGTCATATGTACCATGCCTTAGGTTACAAAAACTCTGAACTTCCAACCTGGAACAGTGGCACCTTGTGACCATGCAGCATTTTGAGCCTGAACCCAGGACTGCAGATTATATGATTTGCGTTTTCACGCAGAGGAGTTCCTTGATGTAGAATTTTTCAGGAGAACCTCACGACATGAATCCCATACATCCGGAAGAGTTTTTCCATGGGCGTGTGAAACTATGTAAACGTATAAACGTTCGCTCCGCTTGGGCGAATCTCATTGGGCATTTTGAAAGGCACGCAGGACGTGGAAGGGTTCTTCTTCGCGGTGCCTCTATAAAGGTCACAAGCAAGCCCTCAGGGTCCAAAGACCAAAATACTAGGGTTTCAGGGCCCGAATACGATGTTAGTAAGGGTATCTGGGCTCTAACGGCCTATTATTCGGGTCCTTGGCCGCTCAGGGAAACACAGATCATGCTTCGGTAGTGTGTGTGCTCCTTTTCCGCTCAGGACATGTGCCGCGACAGAACCCATTGAATTTGGTTTCGGTTGTTTGCCAAACAAACCATTGTAATAATAGCAGCTTAGCCCTAAAGAAGGTGAGCTCCAAGACCGGCGAACATACGGCCTTGATTGCTATCACCGTGCCTTTCGACCCCTACAGCGATACTCTTTGGCTCCTTGGTACTTCATTTGGGGGTTGAGGGTTAGGGTCCTAGAAGCCCTGGGAACACATGGAGGTTAGACGGAGATTCTTGGGGTTCTTCCTTAAGGACATTTAAGCCCTAAACCCCTAAACCCTAAACCCTAAAGCATTATCCATGAACAGCAGCTAAGAGGGGGAGGGGGGGGGGGGGTTATCGAAATTCCCACCTCAGCCATCCTTAACTTGGCTATTCTACATGGAGGTTTCCGACGGTCAGGGGTACCTTTTTAGGAGTCTCTATAGTAAGGATAATTCTATGTTGAGGTGTACATAGTGGGGTCCGCTGTTTAGGGAAACTACCATATCCGACCTGCAATCTGCGAGTCTTTGTCCTGATGACTTGGCGAAGCCTACATAGAGCTTCAGGGGCCCGAAACCCTGAACCCTAAACCCTATACTTCATGTTAAGGTTTAATCTTGACCAGGCATGGAATTAGGGCAACATCTATAAGTCCAGGTAGGGGAGCTACAAGGTAAGTTTGGTTTACGCATATTTACAAGTAGATGTAAAGTACCATGGACCTGGAGGGAGGGGAGTTATAGGTTTGGTCTAAGCCCATCTAGCAGTAGAACCCGACGTAGTGGAACAATTTCGATTTGGGTTTCCTTCAAACAGGCTTCTAGTAATCATGACATTTTTCAAGGGTCTCTCTCAAAGTGGAAGTCGAAGGAAGCTAATCGCTTTGCAGGGTTTTGGCGCGTAATTTAGCTTGACTAGACCAAACTCCCAGCCCAAACCTCAGTAGTTCGCATTCTTGCGGTTTAATGAAATGCAAGAGGAGAAGATCAGCTGCGTCACCAGGATCTCCTAGAGACTGAACCTTAAGGGTCCAAGGACCTAAATAATAGGGCTTTAGGGCCCAAATACTGTAATATTTATGGTATTTGGGCCCTAAACACCTATTATTATGATTCTTGGACCCTCAAGGGAACCCACAATCTGCGGAACGCTTCTAAGAGGTAAGCTGTGCAGCCCATTTGAACTATAGTCTAAACTCCTTAAAGGGGGGATATACAGGGGATTATATAAGGGATTACTATAAGGGTCCATAAGGGGGATACTAGGAGTTTAGACCATGGCACATTTGTGTCTTCATCATGTCTTCGTAAACCCTGGAAAATTTGGGAGTTCCAAAGACCAGGTTTCCCCTCTTGAGGGCTCCCATAAGAAGCATTGTAGCATATAGAAAAATTATGCAGGGACCGCTGTTTTTGAGAAATACCATCGTAGAAAAAACAGTACCAAGAAGAACACTGCCCAAAGCCCTACACGCAATAATTTCAGGGGTAACATACAGTAACAACAGCTATAAGCTCAGGCCCTTCGTCATTGCTGCGAGAGGTGCAATCAACAAAGCCACCGGCACTCAGAGTGACTGAGCTATTTTCTGAAGAGCTCGAGGTTGTGGGGGTTTTGGTTAAGGAAAATGAAAACCCAAGTTATCACCATGGGGTTTCTTAAAATCGTGATTGTAGGTAGCAACAGCGCTTCGTAATATACCTATGTGATATACCTACCTGGTGGGGTTCGGAATTGAGGGTTGAGGGTTGCGATGCAGAATTCAAGGTGCCATCTTTGAGTTTAGAGCGGTTTAGAGTGTAGGAGTAGGATTCCGGAGTCTGGGGCCAGGGATTAGGGTTTGGGGTTTAGGGCTCGGAGTTGTGGAATTCCTTCCCTTGATGGTCGAACGAAGTATTCAACAATAAATAAACTGCTTGCGCTTTTTGTGCTGTAGTTATAGGGTAGGGTTTCGGGTTTATGTCATTATTGCGCACTTGGACTCACTGCGAATATTAGATGTTTTAGCTCATGAACGTAGTTTCGGTTCTGGCGCTTTGGGGCTGCGAGGCGCTCAGTCGGCCACGACATAATATTGCCATGAATTCCTGGACCAGGTCCCAAAACCTGGTCTCTAAAGGCCTAGCCTTCCCCTCACAGCCTAGACCTTGTGGGTACAATCTCTAAACTGATGAATACAAGTTCTATAGGGTAAAAGTTAAAATCGAAACTCGCAAAACAACATCGTTCAAAATTTGGTCACAACTCTCGACTTGAACCGCCTGAACCCTAAACCCTAGACAATTGGAAGAAGCCCTGAACCCCACCGTTCTCTTACAGTTGGCTCCAGAGCATGTTCAGGTTTTCCCGAGCCCAAAGGTCTGAATTCGGCTGTTTAAGGATTATTGGGGAATGCGGGGCTTTGAGGGATATGTATCCATCTGTCTATATGTATAGAGGTTAATTGCCTCATGCGGATTCCAAAGGTTGGTCCCAGGTGACCAGGAAATTTGAAATCAAAACTGCCACCAACATGTCTGGAATCTTGAACCATTCAACAGCCTTGTATCAAAGTCTACATGGCTTGCTTAACCCCAGCTGTTCGCCAGGGATCCATGATCCTCGACAAACTTTGGCTCCTGTAAATGTAGTTTCTAGAGGAATGTTGCTACAGATCCTTCGCTAGCCACACCCCGACGTGAGGTGTGACGAACGAGTTTGCAGAGACCAAATTTCTGGAACGTCGTTTAGAGAGTTCCTATGGCGCGGAGCCGACAAGGCGAGGGCGGTGGGTCTTGTGTTCTTTTCTCAAGGGTTGTCGTCCAGCGCCTTATCCGGATAAGTCTATGCACTACCCATATTTTTGCAGCAGACGATTTGTGCATGATGTCAACAGGATTTGTGTCCTTGTGTTGGAGGACTTTCAGATAAAGAGCACAGGCCCTACCAGAGCCATGCCCCCACACTACTGTACTTTTTCGTCCTTAACCTGAATCCATTTTCGCACCTGCTGGGCAGTACCTGGTATTCTTCTTGCAGTGGCAATGTGAGACATGTTGTTGTTTGAGGGAGCAACAGGGTGCTTTGTGTTGAACAAATATAGTCCCCCTTAAGTAGATTATTTCTTTGGGTATATTACAATAAGATCTGCATATACCCCATATACTAAGGGGACTATAAACCCCAAAACCCTAAACCCTGTATACCCCATATTCTATCTACTGAAGGGCGACTACAAACCCCTAAACTCTAAACCCCTTATACCCCATATTCTATCTGCTCAAGGGGGACTATAAGTGATTGTGACATTGTTTGCGTGTCTTCGGCTGCACTTGGGGCCTAGGCCCATGCTGTTTGGGACTCTGACCGTCGTCTTCGACATCGTGCAGGTTCCTGGCAGGATTGGGGATTATATAGGGATAATGGAGAAAAATAGAAGCTATAGAAATTATAGTGGTTTTATACGGGCTTATAGGGGCTATATTAGGGATTATTCTGCACATTGTTGGTCACTCTGCAACAACTTTTAACCCAAAACCCTAAACCCTAAATTTCGACCTTTGGTCTATGAAGTTGTCACACCATGCACCCTCTCCTAAGCACACCTGGAAGCCCTGCAGCGCCCCGTCGTGAAAGGACAGAAGTCTTGCTAGGGCTCCTTTCGGGCTACACTCCCCGAAGATAACATAAAACCCATATAGCCCTCCTTTTAGAAAGACTGTAGTCTTTATAGGCCCCGTGTTGGGTTTCCATGTTAGTTTCCAGGAGTGTATCATGCTTGTTTGAGGGAGGTTAGTGCGGTTTATTGTTTCGTGCCTTTTGGCACGAAGTCTGCTGTCCGCTCCACTACCTGATGAGACGGGAAGATGTTGCAGTCCCATAGGAGTGCAGATGACAAATCTTGCAAAATTTCAGACAAGCGTAGTGAGGGTCACATTCTGCTTGCAGGTGCCCAGACGTGCACAAACCTTTCTGTACGTGTATGCAAGCGCCTGACTACAAGATAGATATTGACTTGATATGGAGGATTTTATTGTGCTTTTTGAGTGAAATGGGCTGTGCACACAGCCAGGGGGCGCATGAACCCACTCGAGACCTTGCTATACCTGCTAGCACGCGGGGATTGTGTCAAAGAGACGCATATAGGTCTTGTGGAATGTACCAGTAACTTCGCGCGCGTAATGCCACTTGAGCAATGTCAAAGAGCCTTTTAATCCACAACCTGTTGAATCTGCCAACGTCACGCTTGCTCTATGGAAAGGCGCGCGCCAAACCTTATCTGGAAAATGAAGGATGCGGGATGCAAAGTTTACTCCGTGCTTTTCATGGCATAATAGGGAAGAAATCAACTTGCTGGATTTTGGGTGCATTTGTTCTGGCCTTTCATTTTTAAGGGTAGTAATAGTAGCAATAACCGTAGTCTTCGTGCTACTGCCAGTAGGAGTACTCCTGGTACTCCCAGGTCACTTACAGGCGCATTCCCTACATCGTGTCGGGCACAGTCTTGACAGTCTTCACGCTAATAGCCGTGGCCTTCAGAGCAGCGTTGGCGCCGATCAAGATGTTCATCACTGCTGCTGGGCTTCACCAGGACCACCCCAAGAACAGTTTTATGGAGTTCATGCAGGTCCGATTTCGGTGCATGTAGGCTCTACAGAGGCCAATTGGGTGATCTAGGCTTCTATACTCTGAATTAGTCATATGCTTTGGGTTAGTACCCCGTATGTAGGTACTTAGGATCCTCTGGGGCAAGGGCTGTATCATATTAAGCGTTGCCCGCGGGGTCGAGGGAACGGGCATAAGTAATAGGTTTCGATACAAGTAGTTTCAAACACGCTCTGCTGAGTCCTTACACTTGATTAGTACGTTATTGGCACAAGGCCTGTAGCACGGCAGAATTTGAAAACTAATTAGTTACAAGTAAGCACATTGTAGCAGATAGTTGTAACCGGAAATCTAGCTACTAATGTTCCCTGGAGCGCTCCATGCGCTAACATGCGAAGGAGCAAAAGAGAGTTCATTGTAGCATAAGTGTTAAGATCCTATTTCTTACAACCTCGGAGACAGTACGCTCCATGCGCAAGGACCCGAAATGATCCCAAGAAAGTTCTCAGCAGTTCACAGAATGCAGTTTCTCTGAGAGGCCCATTTTTGCGCTGTTTCTTGCTTCTCGTGCTTGGGGTGCTACCTGTAGGTACTCTAGAGCAGCTGCCATGTAGTGAAGGCTGAGAGGTAAGAGAGACGCTGCATAGCCTAGGCGCTTGAACTTTGAACCCAACTTCTAAGGTCCTAACCAGGGGGCCCGCACAATGGTCCCTTAATTTGGCTTGTAGGGGTGTAAATGGGTAAGCATTCATTTTTTCGATCAAGGACTCATACTCCGGCTCTATAGTTCCTGTAAACTCAGGCCTCTGATGTACATGGTGGCTATACCGTACGTAACGCGACGCATCCCACGTTCCTGCCTGCTCAAGTTTCCTGCCGCCACATAGCGCACAAGACCACCTGAACCGAGAGTCCTTTGAATGCTGTATGGGTTGTTTTGAAAACCAAATTTTGGCGCCAGTTTTTGGGTGTAGCCATAATCAGGTCTATAAGATATTGGGGGTTGTGTTACGGGCCTCCCGTTTTCCCGCAGAACCTGCAAATCCGTCACTCAGGTCGTGGTCCCGCTAGCAGCAGTGTTCGGCATTGCAGTGTGGGTCCCCGGGTTCCAAACCCGGATCCACGGGAGGATCTAGAAAGTGGATTCATATAATGTTGAGGAACCCTAAGGGTCCAAGGACCCAAATAATGTGGTTTTGGGGCCCAAATACTATAATATGAATGGTATTTGGGCCGATAGCCCCATTATTTGGGTCCTTGAACCCTTAGGGGAATATCTTTTTAGATCCTCCTGAGGGCTTCGGAAGCAGTACATTTCTGTTTTTGATTCAAGCTTCACGCAAGTCTGCACTGGACCAGAGCGTGGCGGGTCAGCGATGGCTTTTTGTCGCTGTGGGTTAAGTAGATTAAAGGATCTAAGGTGCAAACTCTGAGGTCTGTTCGAAGGCTACTTTGCTTATAGTCCTATAGGTTGGGCTTCACGGATGGGCCTAGTTGTGAGTTCTGCTCTGGCCTTCGGATGCCTACGATGTATGTTTGAGGCCCGCTCTGCCCTGCCGTTAAAAAAAGGCTTTACCTACATCCGCAAGAATCTGAGGGAAAACACCTACATTCGTTTTGAGGGTACACCATAAGAAACTTTGAATATTGATCGTCAACGCCTGCGTGGGTCTAGGAATGATGTGGTATTTAACCTAAGGGTCCAAGTACCTAATAATTATATACTTGCCCAAAACCTGTACTAAAATCATTATTACCCAAAACCCAAGTACCTAATTATCGGGTACATGGACCCTAAACCCTAAACCCCAAACCCTATATATACCCCTATATACCCTTATAGATCCCTATTATATATCCCCTTGAAAGGGAACCTAATTATTGGGTACATGGACCCTTAGGGTAAGCTCAGGTCTATCAAGATGGTGCACTGAACTGGCTACCAGGTTCTGCGGGACAGAAGAATTCGGAGGTTAGGGGCAGGATTGTTAGCTTTGAGGGGCATTCATAGTAGTTTCCATTTTCTTTTCCCTTTACTTATATATCCATTATCCCTATATATGTATATGCAGGATTATTGGCTTTGAAGGGCATTTGAGAGCTGCCTGTGTGGGTTTTGGGGGCTTTGGGGTTTAGGGGTAGGGCCTGGGTGAAGCGTGTACTCTGAGCTAAAAGCGCCTGCCCCGCTGCCAGAAAGTCCGTGACATAACTCCCTCCGAGCACTCACCTATAATCTGCAGAGTCCATGTACCCAATAATTGGGTAATTAGGGCTTTGGTATTAGTCATGGTAGTACATGGTTTGGGGAAGTATATGATTACTTGGACCCTGAGGGTACTCTGCCTTAACATGCCATCGATGAGGCATGGCATGAGAGGGTCTAGTTTCGGGCTATATCATGTCGTAGACTTGTACCGCATGCACTAAAGCCCATTGAAGATGCAGTTGTGTTCAAAATGCTTTCACAGAACCTAAAGTTTGATACCTGACTGACGCGGCTGTTATCGTATTAGCTACTATCAATTAGGTGTGGCTAAAGGATTTCATATGCTGAGCTAGCATACAGTTTTTTCTGAGGGCCCCCCACGTCCATTATCTGTATGTCTAGCGCACGCCGAGGCTGGTTCTAAGTTATGCCTGGCCTACGACGGTACGGGAACTTCCCTTGACACCCTATAAGGGTCCAAGCAACAAAATAGCAAGCTATCAGGTACCAAAGACCAGTGGGACTATAGCATGTAGCTGCCTAGTGCCTTCTTGTGTGGGTTCTTGGACTCGTTGGGACAGGTGGTCCAGGCAACAATCCCTTTACGAGCCCTCCTGGAGGGGGTTTCTACTGGGCAGCGCCGGTGGCCAGGCCGCATTATTGGGCAATTTTTCTTTGAGCTTCCTCAAAAGGAGGTTCTCTGCTTAATCTGGTGGAAGCTTGTGTCGTCCTACATATAAAACCATGTTGGGGCGTCAAGTCTTGTGTCTGTTCTCCTTAGTTCCCGCTCCACCCTGTACAGCATTTCCCTTGAATTTAAAGGCCCCAAAGCCTAAACCCTAAATACCAAACATGCACCCCTTGAACCCTGAAACCCTACACTCCACCAAACCATCCTACTGTCGTGTGGAAGAAGTTCCCATCCTGTTGAGGACGGGAGGCTACGCCCTCAATGCCCGAAGCCCCGAACCTTAAATCCGAAGTATATCCCTAAGGGTCCGAGTACCTAATAATTATATACTTGCCCAAAACCTGTGCTAAGATGATTATTACCCAAAACCCAAGTACCTAATTATTGGGTACATGGACCCTTTCGGTAGGTCCCAAAGCCTTGAGCGCTAAACCCTGAAGCCTGAAACTTTGCTCGCCAACCTGACGTGGAACCCCTGCCAAAGGGGCCTTCAATTCCAAATCCTAACTCCCACCCCAGCTGAGTCATAATCTAAACTCCTTTAAGGGGGTTGTAGATGTACTAAAAACATTATTGCCCAACATCCAAGTACTTAATTATTGTGTACATGGACCCTTAGGGATAGGGGATATCTATATAGTTCAGGTGTTCACTTGCACCATCATCATTGGCCTAGCGCTAGACTACGATGTCTTCCTCTTCGCGCGGGTGATTGAGCTGCGGAGGCCCCCAGACTTTAGCTGCTCAACCTGAATCCCTAGTCCCTAAACCTTCAGATTTCTAAGCTCATGGGCGTTTGTTTGAGGTACGTACCGTTCTGCTCATAAATACTCATGAACCTCCAAGGATCAAGGGCAAAGCTTAGATCAAAGCTCCTAGTATGGTTGACTGCCCGAGGCAGAAATCATTGTGTAATCCCCACTCCCAAACACAGATAATCCCTAAGGGTCCAAGGACCCAAATGATAGGGTTTTAGGGCCCAAATACTATGATATTCATGGTATTTGGGCACGAAAACCCCTATTATTTGGGTCCTTGGACCCTTAGGGAAAAGCATCTGCAGGCCCTTTCCCCAAAGATAAGGTTGTTTGTTGGGCCGTCTTCGGAGTTTGCATGTTACCCAGAGGGTCCAAGTATCCAATACTTATGTACTTGGGTTTTGGGTAATAGTAATTATAGCACAGGTTTTGGGTAAGCGTATGATTATTAGGTACTTGGACCCTTAGGGTTAGTTTTGAGGGGCGTGATCAGAAACAATGGCAAGGCTGAAAGGCAAGTGGTCTCCTGGCTCAGAAGCTCAGAGGCGCTAAAGCATTCCTTTATAATACGTCGCCTACTTGAACTCCAATGGTAAAGCTCAATGACAAGGGAGTTCTTCTGTAAGCACTAGGCCGAAATCCTGGGTCAACGTATTTCAGGAAAACTTCTCAACAGCTCAATGCTTGCTTTTGTAGATGAGCCCTTTCCGCAAAATCTGAAGCTTTAACCCGTTTTAACCTCATAGAACCCTGCATAATCCAACCCTATATAAGCCCTACATTGCCTCTCTATACCTCCCGAGCCCCCAGCAGTGAATATGGTCCTTCATAGGCCATGTACGTGCAAATTTTTACGGCAAGCATGAGATGTTTAGGGTTTAGTTAGGGTTTAGGGATTAGGGCTTAGGGGTCCTTATGTAAACCCAAAGAGTTTCCATAAACCTTAAGAGACTAAACGGGGTAGCCTGAATGAAGGCAGGGCTACAGCAACGAGGTGGCGGTGCGTGGAGGACTGTGTACCTCGGCCCTAAACCCTAAACCCTGAACCCTAAACCCTGAACTCTAAAGCCTAAACCCTAAAGCCTAAACCCTAAACCCTAAACCACTTGGGGTCGTAGAGTTTGGACGGCGCTTCGGACTTGCTGGGATGGAGACTTCGGCCTGAAGGGCTGCAAGTCGAGAAACACGTTCTGAATCACAACTTGGTGGGAAATAAATTGTGAGTACCTGGAACACCCACCCTCTCTCTCTTTCTGTCTCTATGTTGCCCTCTCTCTGTCTCTATCTCGCCCTCTCTCTCTGTCTTTCCGTCCGTCCATCTCTCTCTCTCTCTCTCTCTCTCTGCGCTTTAACTTTCACGTACTCTGAAGCGCTGGTGCTCAGCAGCCGAAGCCTCTAACCTGAAATTGAAGGCAACATGTGAGGTCGAGATGGTATGGACTTGAGGTTATTTAAGGAAATTACTTAAGGTTGACCATCCAATGAAAAACCTAGGGCTTTACAGTAGTAGGGGGGAGGGTTGATGGTAGGGCAACCCATGAGTATACAGGGGATATCACACTGCTCAGCACCGAACTATCAGTGACCAAGCGACATTTCCGGCTTCTACGACAACAGCGAGGGGGTGCTAGCTATCCAACCAGTATGTCATAGGAACAATGGTCAATACTAGCGTATTAGGCATGAACAGAAGGAATACCGTGAGACGTAGGGATCACGCAAACGGCCCCAAAAGCGACAGGACTCCCCCCCAAAAGTGATACGCTTCAATCTAAGACGTAACAACGACTGTGTTTGGGTTGAACCCACCAAAAGCGATGCCTTTGTTGTATCCTGCGCAATAAAGCCAAAAGCGATAGGACCCTTTCAACTCGTCTATGGCATCGGATTATTCGAGGAGTTTCGGCGAACGCTCACATGAGAGTGATACGGTCCTTATTCTAGGGGCCTGGGTATCTAAAACACTTTTTGTGGAGAAGGCGCACTACTCCATTTTTGTACCCTTGAAGCTCTTCACCAGTGTTAAAGCCGACGCGGTCCTTAGCAAGTCCTACGATTTCTGAATGGAGCCTCATGCAATCGACATAACCCTGAAGCTCCAAACTCCAAAGCTTTGCAACTCTCAATGTGCTTGCCAACATCAAGGTTTGACAGGCCCGACCATTACATCTGCTGGCCTCATCATGGCCATCGCATTCTGTGGGCTTCTGCTGCTGGCTCATACATGGAATAGCTTGTTTTGGAGTTTTGTGCTACACTTGACGAGAATCGCAAGTTCAAGCTAAATCAATTTAGCAAAGGCGAGTTTAACACCAAATCACTGTAATTCCATGCTACTAACAGTCTGAGGGACAACAAAGGTTGAGTGATGTCCCCAGCAACAACCAGCTACTTGGCCGTTGATGAGATGGGTATGTGGAGGTTTTTCCACAACTGAGTTTTAAACAAAAGGGCACGTAATTTAGGCAACTACCAAACTCGTCTTGCAGCCCTGAGAAGAAGTAAGGGTTCTAGATTGGGTTAGGCCCCCGGCCAGTAATGGTAGAGTAATAGGAACCGGTAAGGGACTTAATCTTAATCGCCGTTCTCATGTGTGGGGCCTAGTCAGTACTGGGTGGGGGTCTAGCCGAAGGTGTAAAGATAGTCCCCAAGCCCAGCTTCCATGTCATATGTCCATTTGCTTTTCCATCTCATTCTCCATGGTGGCAGCAGCGCTCAATGCTAAAGCCTAAACCCTAAGGAGCACGTGGCCCAGAAGCTTGTTGGGCTATAAGTTATATAAGCCGAATCCTTTCCCTGTGAAGCTGCATGGGGGTAATCAAAGTGATGGTCCCTTTTCGGGTACCCTGAATATTAAGGAGCCGTGCTATAATAAAGCCCAAAAGAAACCCCACATTTTTGACAACTTATCGCATATTGGCAGCTGTAGGCCTCTGACGCGTAAACACTATGTTATTGAAAGACTCACTTCCCCTGAACCCTAAACCGGCTGGATTCATCAGACGGGAAAAGGAGTCAATCAGAAAAAGCTGGACCCAGATGGAGGGGTCCCTGTCTGGGAAGGTGGGGTGCAAGGCCTATTCACTTCAAGGCTCCTTTCCCTGCCTCCGGGGATGCATTGAAGAGGGGCTAACGTGTAGGGATCTATAGGGTTTAGGGATATACAGGGATATATTGAGACATGGATTATATGTAGGGATCTTTAGGGTCTAGGGATATACCGGGATCAGGGGTTTACAGGGGCATAGAGATTGGAAACTACTATACCATAGAGGAGGACATCCTTTCTCAAGGGAACCGTTCCCTTGACACGGCAATGTCGCAGGAGCCCTAAACCCTAAACCCTGAACCCTAAACCCTGAACCCTAAACCCTGAACCCTAAACCCTGAACCCTAAACCCTGAACCCTAAACCCTGAACCCCCAACCCTGCACCCTAAACCCTGAACCCTAAACCCTGAACCCTGAACCCTAAACCCTGAACCCTAACCCTGAACCGTAAACCCTAAACCTTGAACCCTGAACCCTAAACCCTGAACCCTAAACCCTTAACCCTAAGCCCTGAACCCGAAACCCTGAACCCTAAACCCAGGATTGGCTTTGTGATGGCATTTGGGGTGCTCATGGACACCTTCGTGGTTCGCACTTTCTTGGTGCCCTTGGTTAGGGTTTTAGGGTTTAGGGTTTAGAAGCTGACGGTGTCAGGACATACCTAAGGTAACTCTGTAGCCCTAATGGTTTACGGTTTTAGGTTTAGGGTTTAGGGTGTAGGGCTTCTGGTTTAGGGTACCTAGAGTAACCTATATGCCAAAAAAACGGGTTTTGTATCTGATGTTTTGGTATGTTCACTTGTGCAAAAAAGGTTTGGATTACCCTGGGTCCGGCTTCTGACTTGGCAGGCAGCCAAAGAGACCCAATGCCTCAACGAAGCATATAGGCCTTAAGCAAGATAAGCACCGCTTCAGCTATCATGTTCTTTCTTTTTAAAGCATGTGTTTCAGAGTTTAGGGTGAAGAGTAGTATAGGCACTTTGCTTTGTACGCGCTGGGATTCCGATGCGTCTCGTATCCGAGTGGAATCGCAAGGCTGCAAGCAGAGCCATTCAGTTTAGTTTCGGCATAAGGGCTCAGAGACTTCGACTTTTTAGCACTTTACTGATGGTTTGGGCTCAGGGCCCTCAGAACGAACCTAATCCCTGAAGCCCTGAACCACTCAACCAGAACACTACGCCAGGAGTTCTAACCACTGAGCCCTTTCAGCCCCAGACCCTAAACACTTAGCCGATAACCCAGACCCACAGAAGTTCCGCGAAAGGTGCCGTCCGTGCTCACACTGGCATCCTCCTTAAACTACTGGCCGCAAAAGATGCCTCCAGTGACGCAATTCGGCACCGACCCCTGGCCTGTTTTCATGTCTGATGTCCTCTCTGAAAAGGAATTGCATGCGTAGCGTTCATATTTTTGCTTGACTTCCCAGCAGAGTTTTCGAGATAGTTTGAGCCTCCGCGAGTGGCTGCAAGATTGCGGGGCAGTTGGTGACTGATGCCTACAGAGCAGCGTTTTGGAGAAAATGTAAGAGAAATGGTATACACACCCCAAAATACGATTTTCCTTATTATGGGGACCCCCCAACACACACCAAAAAGCGACCCCGGATTTTTGGAACCTGACAAATCACGGCTTTCAAGCTGCAAGAGTGTCAAGGCTCAGAGCATGTTGGGGTCTATGTCGGGGCGCCCTATTCATGGATACTACCATTTCTCTGGTCACGGAGTCTAACGAGGTTTTATTTTGGGTATTTTGGGGGAGAGGGGGGTAGGGGGTAGTGTAGGATCCCATAACCCTTCTATGAAGCCTTTGGGTTGAACAACTTATAACCCAAAGTGCGCAAGCATCTACATAGTATCTTCTTTGAGCCTGAAGGGTTCCTAGTGAGCCTCCCTGAACCCTGAACCCTGAAGAGTTTACAGTGTTTTGTTAGTGCCCTAGACTAGCGCTCTAAGTCCGTAAATTATTCTTACATTGGGCCCCAATATGTCTAGAAATTACCTACATTCGGCTTTGTTGAGGCTTAGGGTTAGGAAAGGACCCCGAACTAGAAGGGCGTTGCATTGGGCAGGGATGTGCGGCGCCTGCATCCGAAGCAGGGTATATTGATCATTCAGGGCCCACCGCGTTGGTATAGGGTTTAGGGTTCAGGAATTTGGGGGGGCTTAGGGTTCAGGAGTTAGGGTTTAACGACGTTGCAGTAATAATGGAGAATCAGATAAAAAATGACATGGAAATCAGGTTTCTATGGGGTTGCGTAGAGCATGTTCAAAACTGCAATGCTCACTTGCCGATACAGTAAATCCGGGAAATCCTGCATGAGCTATTGTCCAAACTCCTGGTATCCCCTTTAATAGCCCCTCGAGTAGTCCCTACTTACTAAGTATAATCCCCTATATGACCTTGGAAGGAGTTTAGAACATAGTACACATGTTCTCAAGGGGATCCAGACTATGTGGGGTTCCCGATGCCTAACATAATGCAGGTTTCAGTCCATCAGCAGTTTGAGCCACCGGCCCTACACTTCAAATCCTAAATCCCAACCCCTATAAACCCTAAAGTTTCAACCCTGGGCTTTAAGGCTTAGAGTTTATCAAGTTTAGGCACCCTCACCCTCGAAATGTACCCGGGAGTTTCCCGAAAAAGGGTAGGGTATAGTCCGTTCAGGTCTTTTGCGCGACGTTTGTTTCTTGACTTGAAACCTTCCATATGCCTGCTTATGAAGAAAGCCCCAACCCTAAACCCCAAACCCTAATCCCTAAAACCCTAGTCCCCAAACCCTAGTCCCCAAACCCTATAAACCCCAAACCCTAAACCCTAATCACTAATCCCTAAACCCTAGTCCCTAGTCCCCAAACCCTAAACCCTCAACTCTAATCCCTGAACCCAGGAGATGCTGCTTCTGGATCCTCAAGTGCCGGTCTCAGCCTTGTTCCCACACTTTTTAGGGTTTAGGGTTTACGGGTTGGGGGTTTAGGGTTTAGGGTTTGGGGGTTTGGGGGTTTAGGGTTTGGGGTTTAGGGTTTAGGGGGTTTAGGGTTTAGGGGTGTGCTCCCACGGTCTAGTTTGACCAGGTGTCACCTTGGCTTCCTGGAGGTTAGTAGGAATTCTGTACCCCCTACACTTACATAGTTATTCTCTTCCCTTGTTCCCTTCTAATTCGCACTAAGTTGGGAGAATGTATGATGTTCCCTTATTGTGTTGTATGCGGCCCTGTTTGTAAACAGTTTTGGGAGTCGTCTGAGTCCCATCCAGTTGATGTTTTGGGCCGCAGGGGTGCTTGAGTCAAGTGGTTACGGTTCTAGCTTCTTGTTCCTTCCCTTCCGCCTGTGAATTAAAAAAAGTTCGACCTAGATAGTTAGTGAGCTGGTTCGAATGCTTACAGCATGGGTTCTCTTTTGATTGACAAGAGGCGAGCCATGTCTTGTAAAAGCCTTCCAATCCCTCAGCTATGCTTCCAAGGTTGTAAGCAACCCTTGTGATACTTAGGATTAAGTGAGCTATGGTTTAAAACTCCGCAAAGAGGCTATATAGGGGATTATATAGGGGGGTATTATAGCGTTTATTGAGTTTAGACTTTTGCTCAAGTCAAGTGTCTACCCGGCATCCCAGATCAGGTCTAGGGATCCCCCAAGTTTATATCTGGTTGCGTCTGGCCTTAACCCTCAACACTGCTGTTCTTACTGGTGCTTAAGGGGAAAGAAGTCTACTAGGGGTATGTATATGGGGGGACTTTATAGTCGGGCCCCCCCTTAAGCAGCAGTAAGTCGCTCAGTCATTCTAAGGGGGAGGACCAGTGTGCTGGCTACCCCGTCGCCGAAGACGCGACACCCGGAGCGCGCGGCACTCTCGAAGTGGACAACAGTTCCGACCGCTGAAGGAGGATCAAAAAGGCTGCTCAGGGTTGATCAAACTCTAAACCCTCGCATTTCGGGTAGTATGACGCTTTGGCTTGTGGGGGCACTAGACCTTACCCTAAGGCTCCAAATAACCCAATGTAGGATATTTCTATACACTTTGGGGCCCACTGTAGGTATACTTTCTGGACCTGAGGCCCTAGGCTTACTTTTTAGCTCCTCTTTCAAAGGTGCCATGTCGCTTGCTGTGGTTGCTATTGGATAGTCACTTAGACTCCCTTGATAAGGCGGCTCCGGGTTGCAAGGAGTTAGAGGCAAGGGTTTAGTGTTCAGTCTGGATTCAGGGTTTAGGGTTTAGGGTTTAGTCTGGATTTAGGTTTCAGTGTTTCGAGTTTAGTGTTCAGGGTTGAGGTTCTGGAACAAAGGAGGCAGGCCACCTGCATCCTAAGGCCGCCCAGGAGTTTCAACTTCAAGGAATTGCCTACACTGGCACAGCCCTTGCTTATGAACAGAACCACGGACGGTTGTAGTATCTAGGACCATGGCAGGGGGTAGAGAACCTCATAAACGCCTTACATACCCTGGTCCCGCTGCAAGTTTGGTAGCATTCTGTTGATAGATTCACACCTGCATGGTGATTTGCTGACATTGCCCTGGCGAACTGGAGGTTGTACATGTGCCTTCATGTAATGTGTTGATGGGGATGAAGAGGTGATGAACACTGATCAAATGACAAAAGGCAAGTTTGATCAAATTCCACGTAATCACAGCTTGCCCATTTGGTGAAGTAGATGGAGGCTGATCTCGCCACGTCGTCCTTGGACCTGTTTGCAATGCGTGGACGCTAAACCTGAACACCCCAAACCCCCGACCCTTAAGCTCAACACCCCAACAAACAAGAGCTCCAGAGAGTCAATAATCTGGGTTGCTGTTAAGGAACTTAAATTAAGTTACTATATCGGGGAAACCGTATTATTTACTATATATACCCATTATGGCAACCTAATTTAAGTTCCTTAACAGCAACCCAGTAATTTGTTGGTGTGTTAAGGAGACGACAGAGATTGACGCCAGAGATGTGTTGACAGAGCAGACCTTGCTCGAGTATGCGCGGATTCTTACAAGGGGGTTAGTTATAAGGGTTTAGGGCTTAGGGTTCATGGAGTTTCCCCAAATTAGGGGGCCCTTGTATATTGGGAGCTTACGAAAAGAAAGATGTGATAAAGTTTCTGCTAGTTCTGCTTCCTTCACGATGGCCACATGAGAGCAGGTCTTTTTGACAGGTCTGTTCACGGTTGGTTAAGAACATTGGAAGGTGTGTAGATGGGATGTCCACTTGGGGAGACCATCAGTTCATAAGAAACAAACTGCCATCTTTTGTCTCTTTGGGTGTCTCAGGGCTTTGGATTCAGGTCTGAAGTGCGCATCTGGCTGCGTTGGGGGTTTTGAAGCGTCTTAGTTCTTAGTAGGCCTTATAAACTACAAGCCCCAAACATAAATCCTAAACCCTCATAGACAGCCCACACCCTGGGCAAGGGGTAGCTTTGCCTCGCATAATCAAGGTTGGCAGAGCCCACGGTAGGCATTTGGGATGTCGAAGAGCCTTGACAACATTAAGTACTAACAAACCCAAAAGGGGCCATGTACCCAATAATTAGGTTCCCTTTCAAGGGGATATATAATAGGGATCTATAAGGGTATATAGGGGTATATATAGGGTTTGGGGTTTAGGGTTTAGGGGCCATGTACCCAATAATTAGGCACTTGCGTACTGATTTTAGTGCAGCTTTTGCGCAAGTATATGATTTTTAGGTACTTGGCCCCTTGGAGAACCTCCCCACGCCCGAATTATACATATCCCTCTCATTATATGATGGTACTATTTGGTGATACCTGTGTTCAGGGGGTGTTATGAGTGGAGGGGAATGCTGTTAGGCTGAAAGGCTGCGATGGGTGGTGCAGGAAATGGGAAATTTACGTCGGACCAGTCTGGACTCTGTGGGGGGGGAGATTGGGGCTTTCGGGCTAGGGGTATGTGATCCTACATCCTACCATGAGGATCTAAGAGCCTTGGGGTAGGTGGTCCGTTGTAACCCCAGTCGTGCGACAAAGAGAGCTACGGAGCCCCAGGTATTTCCAAGCCCCTACTGTAGCCCATCAGACCACGCTGCACCGCCCTAGCTTGAGTCGCGCAACTTCACGTGCAATCTGACAGCGCTACATCCTACACCCCAAACCCTACCTGGCCCTGGATGTGCTACTGTTTTTGTGGACCTACCCTGCAGAAAGCAACTCTGACAGGACAGGTCCCCCCCAAAACGGACATCCGGGCTTAGATAGACCATCAGCTGTACACCTCAAGCCCTGAAACCTCATAGCTTCTCATCCACTAAAGCTGTTCTCACGAGGCCTGTCATACTGGAAACATGGGCTTAGCAAAGCTCTGTGTCTTGCCTGCCAAATGCTCTGAGTCTATAGATCATAGCAACAGTCGGGAATTCTAGATGTCCACTACCCTAAGGGTCCAAAGTATACACGTACTTTACGCTCCCCCAACCTAAGCAACGCTAACTATTGTAATGACTGGAAAGTCTATGATGGCTGTACACTGGACGCTTAGGGCTACATTGGGCCTCAGGATCAAGGTTTACAGACTATCCCCAATATAACCCCAGTTTCCATTTCATTTTCCTTTTTCTTTTCCATTTGATTCTCCATTATAGGGCCCTAAACCCCATATTGGGTACGATTCAGAATTAGGGCCAGGCCTTGAGGCGCAGGGCTAAGAAACAAAGTATAGAAGGAAGGTGGAATGTCGGAATCTGATGAGTCCGTCTTCTTTCAAGGGATGAGTACGGTGCAAGGTGCATTTCGGAGGTCTGTTTATCAGGAAAAGTACGTTCAGCGATCTGGAAGTTTCGAGACTTCGGCTTTTGTGTTGGGAAAGTTCCCTAAGGGTCCAAGTACCTAATAGTTACATGCTTACCCAGAACCTGTATTAGAATACCCTAAACCTTGAACGGCGTGGCTAAGTACCTAACTATTGAGTACTCGGATGCTCTGGGGTTGATGACGCAGCTAGTTAGAAAGCTGGCTCGGTGGTTTGGAGCGTAATGTTGGACCTTAGGGCTTCTCCCCAAGCAACTCGGGGGCAGAAATATTCAAGGATATGCGTCCTCACCATGGCTCCCACAGTTCTGAGTGCTCTGAAATCGATTCTAAGGGAATGATTCTGATGTTGTTAGGGCCCAAAAGCGACCCACATTACAGAAGGCCTGCATGCATTGACCTGAAAATGTCGAAGCGTGCGCCCAAGCACATTGAAGAAGATCACGGCACAATAGCAGGTGTAGGGACGTCGTAACCACAATGGTATCGTTTGAGAACGCTCCCTCAGTTGATGTTGTATCCAGGGTTGTAGCTTGTCAGCCAGGATGTACGCTGTTGTGTTTAGGCTGCAAGCTATCAATCTCGAGTCAACAGTCCTGAAAGAACCGTGTATCTGTCAGTCGGGCTGAAAGGGCGTCCTAGCATGTTCATTACGGCATAGCTGGCTTACCTGCGCGATGTGGCTTTGGGCGCTTATCGGCGTACGATGCCGTCTTCTAGCATGCTAGCAAGCGTGCATGATAGGTGTGACGTCCCACCGGATGATAATTCACTGCCTCATTTATGCTTGTCAGTATGGCATTTTTTCTACAGAGGTCTCTTGACGGTTTCTCAACGGCCAGGGTGCCACTTTGGCGTCCTCGGAAGACCGCAGTTGAATTCAGCAAATGATTGCGCACATGCCATCATCGTAGACATATGCGCAAACACCTTGAATCTTGCCTGCAATTCCATGTTCTTGCAACCCCGATGTTGCCAGCATAGTCACTTGGCATAATCTTTGCAAACACGAAAAGCGGAGTCACGGGTGAACCCTATATGGTAGTTTCCCGAGATATGGAGACCCCAATATGGACCACAAAATACTATGATCCCGATTACAAGGACCCCAACAACGTATCGATAATTTTGGGAATCCCTCCATACCCTGCAAACTCTAAACCCCAAACCCTGAACCAAAAGCCCACAAACGTTGAACCTGAGGCTATCGCCGCGGAGCTAACTTGTCCGCTAAGACCAATAAGGCCAGTGTCTCGTTCAGGATTCTCTACCCTCAACCCTAGCCCTAGGGGTCCACTATAGAAGAACCATATACTTTGGGTTCCCTATATCAGGGCTCCCTACATAGGATGGTGGGAGCACAGAATGTAATTGTATAATTTGGACCCTAAACCCTAAACCCCAAACCCTATTGGCTGTCTTCCAAGTTCATGGCCAGACTGACCATCACATAGCCATGTGCACGGAGAACTGCTCTGATGAAGCTTTAGAGGTTAATTATCGGAGTTATATGAGCTATACTCTAAAATCCTTAAGGGGGGTGATATAGGGTATTATGTAGGGGACTACTTTGGGGGAAGGGGGATACTAGGAGTTTAGACTAAAGCTCATATGGGAATATAGAGAGATGTATGGGCTTGCGGAGCTTTGCATCGTGCACAGAGAGAGAGAGAGAGAGAGAGAAAGAAATATCTGTATATATATATATATATATATCTGCCCTGTGCAGAGCAGGGGGAGACGGCCTTCAACATCGTGACAAAGAACAAACGTCCAATTCTCAGTCAAGACAAGGCTGAAATTGGTGGATTGACATTACAGATCGGTGACCCTGATTCTGATTTAGCCAAGAAGGCCTGCGATGGCTGTGTCTGCATGCAGACTTTCACTTCTGTGTTTGGAAGTCGCTGCCAACTTTAAGACCTAACTGAGCCGCCTCCACCTAAGAAGGCGAGACAACCTTTCCGCAGCATTTCTCAGCTAGAATGGATGGGTTGCTGCAGCTATGAAGTGTGTCTGATATTTGTATCGACAGACGTGTTATCGTTATCTTCAAGTGGAATTTGTGAGGACAGGTTGTTGTAGATGGGTTCCGACTGTTTGCGCAGGTTCCTGGATAGGCCTCCCAATTTAGGCAACTTCTTGTGTCTAGCATGTCAAGGTTACGATCTCATGGAGTTCCTGCACACCTACGGTGTCAAGGTCAACTCCGCAGATGCACAGGGAAGGACTTTTCCAGCCAAGCAATTAGTTCGAGAGCTCTGCAGTGGTTGCCGCTCAGGGGGCTGCTGACAAATCTGAGATTCTATTCACCTGCATTGTCGGCTTGTTGGTTCCAAAGCCCACACAGGACACCCCGCTATCAGGTGCTGGGGTGGCGGTATTGGTGGTGCTACGAGCGGCAGTGGCAGCAGCAGCTGCAGCACAAATAGGAGGAGAGGAGGTGGTGGAGGAACAGCAGCTGCAGCCACAGGCATCGTCCTTCCACCAACGCCATCATTACCGCTCGCTTTCGCGACTTTTAGAGTGGTCTCCTCTGAATGCACCTCCTCCCCTTCTGCAAGTGTCTTAGGGATTGTCAATGCCCATGCTTGCTGAAGAAAGTTGGCTGCGCTATACTCATCCCAAGCGCTCTTTCTGCATGATAAATTCTCAAGCATTTGCTCATTTCGTCTTCTCCAAAGCCCTTAAATCAAAACAACAACGGGAAAGGCTTTTGTTCTTCCCGCACTTGAGCCCGGAACAGGGCATCCTGAAACCTTGAGGTCTCAGTGTGCGCATTCACAAATCCGTGCAGGACTGCTTTGCATGTGGCGGCCGCCAACGACGATGTCGATGGCGTCTGTCGCCTTCTGGAATGGGGTGCCCTTCCCAGCTATGGAGACAGGGAAAACCCCAAGGGTCCAAGTACCTAATAATCATATACTTACCCCAAAACCTATACCATAAATACTATTACCCAAAGCCCAAGAACCTAATTATTGGGTACATGGACCCTAAACCCTAAACCTTAAACCCTAAACCCTATATATCCCCTTAAAAAGGACCTAATTATTGGGTACTGGGACCCTCTGGGAAAGAAGGCATCCTGCAGGTCGCGCAATTTAGGGTTTTAGGAGGGTGGGCTGTCATCCATTCCCCAAATAATAGGGTCCCTTCAAAGGGTTTTTTTTGAATATATACGGTTTAGGGTTTAGGGTTTAAGGGTCCAAGGACCCAAATAATAACACCGGATTCTTCCGTCCGACGCCTAGAGTGGGTGGGGCCTTGTAGGATTTGTTCTGAACATCAGGGTTTCTTGAGGGGTCCCTACGGTAAGGAGTGTAGTGGGTAGATTAGGACCTACGTTGAGTAGGGCCCCATTTCATGCAAACCCCTGTAGATGGGTCCTTTTACACGTTTACGGCAGTCCACTGAATGATACATCGAGGTCCCCTGATTTCATTGGGCCACGATCCTATGAGGTGGGTTCCAGAAATTGGGGGCATCATTTTCGGGGGTCCCCAGAGTAAGGATTATCATCCAGAAAATGCAGTTCTTTGTTGGGGCCCGCTGTTGATGGAAACTACCATGTATCTTCACTTCTTCACTGTCTTCAGACAAGGTGCGGATGTCAACATCAAGGATATCAAGAAGAAGACGCCGATTCACGTAGCGGATGGGGCCTCGGCGTGTTGCAGTGGCGATGGGGTTTATGGTTTACGGTGTAGGGTGCGCTTAAGTTTGCCTTTAAAAGCTTGGCATCCAGGCATTGACGTTTAGAGTATCTGCGGTTCGTACTATGAGGTGTGCGCCATGTTTGCTCTATCCCATACGCCTCTCTCGATTCTGCCCTCTGCAGTAGCCGCAAGTTCAGCGGCTCAGGATTCATAAGCTTTCCCTAAGGGTCCAAGTACCTGATAATTATATACTTGCGCAAACCTGTACTAAAATCATTATTCCCCAAAACCCAAGTACTTAATTATTGGGTACATGCACCCTTAGTGTTCTGGGCTTCAGACAGGGAACTCAACTTAATAACGTCCAACCTTGAATGGTCAGCCCCAAAACCCGAACCTAACCCTAAATACACAGCGCCCTCCTCAAAGCTGTCAGTCTGAAACCTTTTTGTTGTTTCTTCGGATCGCGGTTATCTTGAAGAAAAGAAAATCCCAAGCTGCTGTAAGCTCCGCGCCATATCGCCTTTTTGGATCATCAGGTGTATGTAGTTAGCAGTGGGGCTATACGTACTACCTGGGCCCCCAAAGTATGTAAAATGATGGCCTTTATGGCTATTATTGTGGGTTTAGGGCTAGTATTTTACATACTTTGGGGGTTTAGGTAGAAGTCATGGCCCAAGTTTTCCCAGCGCTCCTACCTCTAACCTATACTTTCAAAATTCGACTAAACCCTGAACCCTACCCCTAAGGGTTCAGGGACCCAAATGAGCTCAAATAATTGGGTGTTAGGGCCCAATACTGTGATGTTAATGATATTTGGGCCCTAAAGCCTATTCATTGGGTCCTCGGACCCAACCCTAAACCCCATTGGTCCCAGTTAGGGATATCCCGGCCTACTCCGAGGCTGCCGGCGGCAACATGAAAACCACGATGCTGCTTTTGGAGGTCCTTTTCCGCTTACATGTCACTCCCTAAGGGTCCACGGACACGAATAACAGGGTTTTAGGGCCCAAATACAATTCATATCATAGTTTTCGGGCCCTAATACCCTATGATTTGGGTCCTTGGACTCTTGGGGACTCTAGGGCATTGCGGGAGTTCTGTAGCCATCACGAGTCTAGGTTGACACAGAAGCCACTCATGATGCCAAAAATTCTCAGGGCATCTGCGCGTTTGAAGCAGACCATCATGTAGGACTCGCAATAACACAAGAAGCTTTCATGGGATGGAGAATGACAGGGTCGATGTGTTCATACACATTGTTGGTTTGACATGGCTTACCAAGCTACGACTATCACTTAGGGTGGACCAATAGGTCCCTTTGGTAGTTTAGTCTAGTCCATCATAGGCACTCATGTCCAGTAAGCATACTACGTAGCCAAAATGTCCCAACGATGGAGAATCAAACGCACAAGAGCATGGAGAAGGAAATGAACACAGGAATTATAAGCTGCTTTGGCTCACAACATGTTTTCGAAAAGCTGGAGGTTAGCCCAAACCCGCGCCTTGGCATCCTCCCACCCCAAACCCCAAATGAGCTATAGTCTAAACTCTTATGGGGGATATTGTAGGGCTTGTTAAGGGAGATACTGGGAGTCTAGACTATGGCTCAAATCCTATACCACCAGGCCCAGCACATTTTCCTGCGTGCGCAGAAGTAACGTCGACCAGTTGGTCTGGTGCGCGAAATCAGGAGCGCCTTACAGATAACAAGCACAACTAAAGCCCTGAACTGACGATGTTGGTCCTTGGTAGAACCCTACATGTCACTAAACCCTAAACCGCGTGGCTGGGTTTCTCAGAATTAGATGTCTGATTGCGGCTGCAACAGTTGGGCTTTGAGTTTGAGAGGGGCCTGTTTACAGTTCAGAGGTCATGATTCTGGGCTGGGATATTAACATAGGGTTCTAAATAATGGGGTTAAGGGTTTAGGGAGTAGTTACTAATATTTTGGTTCCATATTCCTTATATAATTATGGTCTATGGTACCTCAAATGGACCTCAAAACGATATTGGTAGTTATTTAGGCCCATGTAGTAGGTTGCTTCTCTCGTTCGAGGGCCAGGGATAGTGATTCAGTCCCCTGTGCTCAGGGCTCAAGTTTTGCATTTCACTTTCTATCTCAGACCTACTGGCACACCTGTGAAGCGTATCCATTCGTTCGAGCTATTTGACCATAACCTGTGGGTGTCCTTAAAACTTGTCATCCCTTGCGGGCTTCTCGCGAGCGTTATTTGGGCATCCTTCTGAAGAAGGGCACCCTTCCACACCTCGAGGTGCAGGTGTCCTTGTTCCCGCGACCTCCAAGATGGGACCCATCCCCATTCACGACATTGGGGGTCATCAGTATCTACCGAAAAAGATTGGGGAGCAGGGAGAAGGAAGGGCAAAGAAAGGACCAGCATTTCAAAATTAAAATGCAACTCCAATTCCTGCGCTGATACCGTGCAGCAAAACCCTGATGAAAGCATGTCACCTCTTCCCTGCCATGTGGCTCACCGCGCCACAATCTTCCAAGAGCGGCCACTTTCCTGCTTCTATGCTCGAAGGTGGGCGCCGACATGAATGCAAAGGACGACCGCGAGTACACTGCTGCGCTTTGCCTGAGCAGTACTAGTGAAAATGGCACTAAAAGTAAAGATAATGAGAGTAATACTGAGGGCAATAGCGAATCTAGTGCTAGTGTAGCACCAAAAGCAGCTAGGAAGCTTACAGAGTGTTGGCGCCGCTACATGTGCTGTGTAGAGGGCTCCACAGGCTCTGATACGGAAACTTGCCCTGATCCATGGGCATTTGGGGTTCCTTTCAATTAAGGCCTAAACCGTTGATTTTGGGGTGAGAGTAATTTGAGTTTTGGCAAACTCCCATGACACTTCCAGCAGGGTAATTGGGGCCTTGCAAGGCAGAACGGGCTTCTCGGGCTAATTGCATTTAGGGTCTATGTTTGTCTTACATCATGTATTGAACGCCGGTACTCAATGAGGTGTATGCACCTTCGGCAAGGGGTACTTGGGTTAGAGCAATATATGCTACGTACAGTAATCATGAACAGACAACTTTGACATCTACTGTTGCGGTCCCTGATAGGAGAATCCCGCAGAGCTTGGAGGATGATCTAAGCGTCTAATCGCGGAAGGTTCTTCTGTCTTGCACAACGCCGAAGGAGTCATAAGTTGTAGGAGTGTTTAAATGAATAAAATTCGTGGTTGGCGAGGAACCAACATGCCTTCCAAGCTTTTGAGACCCGAAAACCTAAGCCCTAAACCCTGAACCCTACTGTACCCCCTAGAACCTAAACCCTAAACCGTCATCCCAACACCATATTATGAGCCATTGTCTAGACTCCTAGTATCCCCCTTAACAACCCCTATAGTAGTCCCCGATATAATCCCCTCTGTACCCCCCTTCAAGGAATTAAGACAATGGCTCATATTAAACATCATCATAAGCTCCAAACCCTAAAAGACAATCCGACCGAGGTGGCTCACGCAGAGGCAAACAACCATTTCGTCCTAATGGACAGGTTGGTCCAGCTCCAGCCTTAGTATGAGGTGTAAGTTTTAGGGCTTAAGGTATCAGGTATAGGGTTTAGAGCGTTTTGTACATAGAATGCCAGTTTCTTTGCCCTTGTTTGGGTCTAGGTTATTCTAGGCAGAGTTACGGGTTTAGGGTTCAGGATTTCGGACTAAGGGTTTAAAGGCCTACAATTAAGAAGGTTTCAGGTTCAGAGGCACACATCTCTTTCCAGGTTACAACTGCGGGTTAGTACCTATCACAAGTAGGAGAATGCTAGTTTCATCGAAGTAGGAGCTCATTTACGGCATTTCGATCCTTGTTTGTAGGCACTGTTTCCAGGAATCCTCGGGCCATAATCTACCTGGGCCCTCCAGCTGCTCTCTATCAAGGCCTAAGTACCCCTTTGTCATCCCCGTAAAATCTGGGGTCTCGATGGGGCACTCTGTGTCGAGAAGCTCCCCTATGAAATACCTTATCAAACAGAGCCGAGCTGTACGAAGAGTAACCTGTACCCTACAAACGGGTAAAGATGCCAAAATACTAGGTGCAAAGCCCTTGTATTCGGTATTCAAATCACTCCAGCAGGGCCTTGTGGGGTTGCAGGTGTTTCCCGGCAAAGTTCGTTCAAGGGACACAATTTTGGGGGTTCTTGTAGGTTCGTAGCTTGGATCGAAGGGTGAGGGTTGTGTTGTTTTGATTGCCAGACCTCAAGTGAGCTGGACGTAAGACCCTCACACATCAAGATCAATAAAGCTGGACAAGTTTTACAAGAAGCAAATAGAGCGACACCATTCCTGCTGTATACGGCTTGGTATGGCAGCCTACATTCCGATCTCATGCCTCATGTGTAGTTCCGTAAAGAGTTTTCCATGGTTGGAACTGTGTTTGCCGTCGTTATCTTCATCACGCCACCATCACCACCCAAACAAGAACCTTCTATTACAAGCCGTGTAGATTGATACATGCTGCAAGTGTATCTTCGCAGCCCTCGATCCAAAAACCTCCCCCTTGAGCCACAGACATTAGGTGGGCCCCCCACCCTGTAATAGTGACTATAAGGGATAATAAGGTTTATATTAGGGTCCTACCATATTCCTATTATACCCCTAAACCCTAAACCCTAAACCCTAAACCCTAAGCCAAGCCGCTAACCTCAGGCTTGGCGGTAAAGGTCACGGCTTACATCAGAAGAAGGAGGAGGCGCAAGGGTTAATGGTTTTTGGTTAACCTCAAGGGTTCAAGGACCCAAATAATAGGGTTCCTTTAAAGGGTAGGGATGTTAGGGGACTATATAGGGTATATAGGGCCCAAATAATAGGCTTTTAGGG